>JAVJIF010006847.1:0-162716 GCA_038442645.1 Agave tequilana | reverse complement strand
AGGATCTTGATTTTGTAGCAAATTGGTTTGTGGTCTTTGTGATCACCAAGGTTGTTTGTGGTCTTTTAGATCACCAAGTGTTTGTAATCTCTTTGCTTTGGGTGTTCATCCCTCTTGTGTAGAGGTGAGTGAAGTTGTGATTGAGTTTGTTGTATTCCTCTTGTGTAGAGGTGATTGTGGTTGAGTTTTGGCTTAGTGTCTATCCCTCCTGTGTGAAGTGATTGTTGTTTGGCTTAGTGACCATCCCTCTAAGTATAGACGTGATTGTTGTTATGCCTGCCTTTTGTGTAGGGGTGTTTTGTTGGAAAGAGGAGTTGTGTACTCCTAATTTGTATTACCAAATTCTCGGTGGAGGTTCCCTGTGTGAGAGGTCCTGTGTAGACATATAGTAAAAATCCTTATGTGTGAAGGCGGGGACGTAGTAGAGCAGGGACTCGAACCTCGAAATATATCTCGGTGTTTGTGATTGATCCACTATCTCAAAACTCACACTCCTTTATATCTTGCATTGCATCATATTATTCATATCATATATATGCTTGATATGGTTGTGTGCCCTCACTAGTGCTGAACCAAGAAGCTTCATATAGCACCTCAACTCTTATTTAGAGAAATTTAGAGGAGATAGTTTAGAGCATGTTATCGAAAATTTGGCTACACTCTTTGGTTACACTTAGTGTGTTGCAATTAGTTTTTTTAATTCTGCATCATTTGTTATTAAATAGCCATACACCTATTCACCCCCCTCGGGTGTATTTTCAGGAGAATCATAATTAGGATTTCTTATACTTGGTCAAAATAAGATTATTTGTTTGATTTCTAAGGTTAGGAAGATAATTAATTTAGTCTTGATTTTTACCTTTATGATATTATGATATATGCATGCTTTATACACTTACACACTTAGGGTTCAAAATAAAGATTCTTATGCCTTATAAAAAAAAGAATATATATATATAAATCCTCTGATTAAGCTGGGTATTTGTGTCTCATAAAGCATAAGTATTCACGCCTAAAAGTAGTTCATATAATAAATTCTTGTTTTTTGCATTTGTTTGCTCGAGTTTCTTAAGTCCTTGGGGTGTTTCTCACCCGGTGCCTAAGACCGTTTGGTTTAGGAGTCATCGATTAAAGGCTCGTTACATGGGAAGATTAGAAAACTAATAGAACTAAGGAATAATATCACTAAAAAATTAAAAAAACCAAAGAAAAGAAAATTAAGGTATAAGAGTTAGAGTTAAAGAACCTCGAGTCAAATTTCATGGTCACAATGGTGCATATGACTTTGGATAAAATAATAGATTAGATGAGAAATACAGTTTGACTTCATGTCTTAGTTGATAACAAGTTTTGAATTAAGAGTAAGCTTAAGAATGAAAAATTCAATTTTTCTATAGCTTATATATTACTTGAACTCTTACAATAATATTTCAAATATTGTTCTCTTCAAAATGTGTTTTCAAAATACTAATATTTTTCTTTTTTTTATGGATTTTGTGGGTGCAATCCACTGAAAATCCTCACAAGACAAAATTCGTCTCTAGGGAAAACCTAGAGGTTTAACGGCTTGTTGCACATGCTCAGTGCAATCGCGTGACCTGCGAAAGTGGTCTAACAATTTTTAGTTTAGCTTTGATGCTTGCTCGAGGATGAGCAAAAGATAAGTATGGGTATGATCGATCACTGAATTGCACATTCATTGTCACATTCTCATACTTATTATATAATAACTTTGCTTTTAATCCTAATTATTGCTAATTTATATGCAAGCCCATTGCTAAAGGAAAGGAAAGAGAAACGAGCTCAAAGGCCCTTCAAAATTTGATTTAATTTAGAATTAATTTGAAATCAGAAAATCAGGGCAGATCATGGAAAATCAGAGAAGTTGAAAAGTGGTTAAAACAAATCGTCCAAAATCAATAGTTAAAGCCAAAGATCAAAGGCAATTTCGTCAAATCTAGGAGCTGAAATGGAAAATCTAGAACCAGATAAAGACAAATCACTGAATGAGGAGTTGTACACCCCGGGTGTGGCCACGGGCATACCTAGGCCACGAAAACGCAGACAAAGATGACTTTGTTAATTCAGTTGGGGGAGCATTTTCTCCCTATCTTCGTCGCTCCTCTCTGTTGGGTTTTGCCTATAAATACTGGGTTTTCAGAGACCACAGGGAACAATAAACAGAGAAGGATTCTTAAGCTAGTTTTTCATTCTTTTTAGTGTAGGTTTTTATTATCATTTATGTAATTTTTATTTGTTGTAAGTATAGGTTAGACTGAGATTCATGTAAGTAGAGAGAGAGATTTATGTTGAGAGTGATACCGATGTAACCTCCTCTTTCTTTCATTGTTTCTACAAGCAATCAAAGGTAACATATTTATGCTCTTTTTGTTTATATGTTCTTCTTCTTCTTCTTTCTACTTTTCCTCTTTTGGTTTTGATGAATATCTAAGTGAATCTAGAAGCATCGGTATAGCCATGTTTGTGTGAGTGCTACCGATATTTCATGATGATGTTCTCCTCCTCAAGATTCTGTATCATTTCATTCTTGTTCGTCTTGATGATGTAACGCGAATGGGGACTGAGCTCGATCTTATGAGTTATGAGTTATGAATCCGCTTTTCTCTGATATTTAGCCTTCACTTGCTGACATACCAAATACCTTGCCACATATCGAGCAATATCCCTTTTCATCCCGTGCCACCTAAATCATTGCTTCAAATCTTGATACATCTTCGTCCCTCTTGAATGTATAGAATATGTCGAACTATGGGCTTATGATAATACTTCATATTGAACCTCTCCCTTCGGCACACAAATCCTGTTACAGAAACAGAGCATTCTATTGCATGAATTTGCATGTTCGTCATTAGTCCGGCTTTCACTTGCTCCCTGAATTTCTGCAACTTGGGGTCTCCACCCTGAGCCTCTTTAATCCTCTCCAATAAGGTTGGCTGAATCTGTATAATCATCAACTATTCGGGAGTTTTAATCCTTTACATCACCATCAAGTCCATCCGTCTCATCTCTTCAAACAACTTTCTGCTGAGTGATCTGCATCTCCATACAAGCTTCATGCGTCTAGCTCAAAGCATCTGGCACCGTATTAACCTTTCTAGGATGATACTGTAGACTAATGTCATAATCAGTCAATAATCTAGCCATCTCCTTTGCCTTATGTTTAGCTTCTTTTGAGTGAAGATATACTTCAAACTTTTATGATCAGTGCATATCAACACTTGATCTCCCAACAGATAGTGCCTCCAAATCTTTAAGGAAAAATGACTCCTGCTAGCTCCAGATCATGCGTAGAATAATTTTTCTAATTAGGTTTTTTAGTTGTTCAGACGCATAAGCTATTACATGTCATGTTGCATTAGCACACACCCCAAACTCGCCCTGACGCGTCACTGTATATGACTATACCCCCAGTCCGTCGGGCATCTTCAAGACTGAGACTGTGATCAATCTATTCTTTAACTCTTCAAAAATAGCAGCACATTATGCAGTCCATATATACTTTACTCCCTTATAAGTAGCTGGTTAGAGGCCATGTAATCCTTGAGAAATCCCGCACAAATCTTCAGTAATATCCAGCCAGTCCTAGGAAACTTTGATCTCTATTGTCGACTTCAAGATGGGCCAATCCTTCAATGCCTGAACCTTACTGGAATCCACCGCGACACTTTCTCCTAAAATAATATGACCCAGAAAAGCCACGCTCTTAAGCCGGAACTCACATTTACTCAGTTTGGCATAGAACTTTTCCCGCGAAGGGTCTGAAATACATTCCTCAAGTATTCTGCATGCTCCTCTTCATTCTTAGAATAAATCAGGATATTATCTATGAATATTACTACAAATTTATTTAAAAATAGAGAGAATATCCAATTCATCAAGTCCATGAAAATTGCTGGGGCACTGATCACTCCAAATGGCATGATTAGGGAACTCGTAATGACAATAACGAGTCCTAAGGGCCATTTTCAGACTGTCTTTCTTCTTCATCTTCAGTTGATGATATACAAACGAAGATCTAACTTCAAAAATACCTTAGCGCCACAAAGTTGATCAAACATGTCATCAATTATGGGCAAAACATATTTCTTCTTGATGGTGACCTTGTTCAATTCCTGGTAATCAATGCACATCCTCCTACTACCATTCTTCTTCTTCACCAACAACACCGGAGCTCCCCAAGGTGAAATATTAGGTCGATGAATCCTTGTCTAAGTACTCTTGCAATTGCTTCTTCAACTCTGCAAGCTCTATAAGTGCCATCAGATACGACGCCTTAGAGATTGGGGCCATTCTCGAAATGACATCTATAGAAAACTCCAGGATTCGATCTGGTGGCAATCCGGGTAGATTTTCTGAGAACACATCTAAAAGTTCTTCTACCACTGGCTTCAACATCTCCTCAGCTTCTGTGATGACGCAATCTTTTTTATGCTTCTATCTGGATGCCCTAGATTCTCCAACAAACTGAAACTCTGGTTGATGCGAAATTCAGAGTATCGTACTCTTGTTTTGACAATCAATTATCGTGTGATACTTGCTAAGCCATGTCATACCCAAAATCACATCGTATCCACTAGTGTCTATCACAAATATATCTGTACTAAACTCCCTTTCAAAAATCACTACATAACAAGATTTACATATCCTACCAGTAGTTATAATCTTATTCCAAGTACTAATCTCCCATTGAGTGTTCATATCAATGCAGGGTATAGAATGCATCATAACAAAACTAGTAGATATATAGTAATGTGAAGTATCAGAATCAAAAGTGATATGACTGGAACTGAATGAACTAGAATGATATCTGCCACCCCTTCCTCTGATGCCTCCACCTCCTCTACAATCAGTTGAAAGCCTGGCCTCTCCCACGACCTGCTCCTGCTTTCCTCTGGGACTGTTTGAACACTTGTAGTTATAAAAGAAGCGGAGTTCCTCTACCTGTAGGTACTTAATTCCTCCTAGCTACTTCTGTTGCTGAAGCAACGGGCATAATACTTCTCTGCCCCTTGGACGGGCGATTTACTAGCTGATGATCTCTAGCTCCATAAGCCACTTGCTTCAACCTACAGGCAGCAATGAGAACCTGTGAGTAAGTCCGAGCGGTTATGTGACCAAGAACTTCTGAATGTCCAACCTCAGATCCTACTGGAATCGGTTAGCCCGGTCTTCTTCCTTTGCCACATGTATGGAGCAAACTGGCTCAACCTTAAGAATTCCGTAGTGTACTTGTCAATGCTTCAACTCCCCTATTGCGGGTTGATGAACTGTTGCTCCATTTCCCTTCGGGTTGTCTTGGGAAAGAATCTCTCATAGAAACTATTCATGAATTGCTCTCAAGCGATTGGTGGCTCCAACAGCTCCTCCTCTGCAAGCCACCATGTCCGAGTCAATTGAACCTTGACCACTTCGACTTGCTCGTCCTTGGGAACACTAGCTATATTTAGGGGATTGGTCATATCCACCAAACTATTGCTCCGCATCCCACGACTTCTCTGTACCGGCAAAGGTGGCCGGCTGCAACCTCATGAAGTCGGAAATGTTCTCGGGCTTTGGTTCCCGAGGTGTCGTTGACCTCTCTATAGTCGTTGTTGCTGTCTATTGAGCTGCCAACAATCTGTCTCAAAGGAGTGTCGTTTGTTGTTGTTGAGACTCTATTATACCATGGAGTACTCCTATCAGTTGTCTCATTACGAGAAGCAATACGGAAGGAGGGAGATCATTGAGCCATTGCTCCGAAAATCAAAATAAGTTTTAGAAAATATATAAATAAGTTTCAAATATACTATGATTTTTAACATTGTCGGTAACAGCTTGGCTATTAACTTAATTATACACCCAAAATAACCTGGCTCTGATATCAAGAAAATCAGTCACGCCCCACTTCACAAAATACACATAATTGGGTACGCGACAAGAGCTGGCGACACATTTTCAAAATAAATACGCTAAGCCTTAATGTATTAAATCAAAATATAAGGTTCACAATTTATTCCAGCATTCAAAAGCAAGTACAGTGAGGTCTTTAAAAAGTTTACTTATTTAAGCATAACAGGAATAGAATAAAAAATACTAAGAAGTCTCACGAAATGAACTGATGATGGACTACTGAAGTTCTGCAATGTGCTCGAAGTACTCCTGGTCCTGCGATGCCTCCGGATCTAGATCCGAGTAAGCAAACTCAGGGTCATCAGTAAGTGACCTAATGAGTAGTAAAATAAAGAGAGAGGGTGCACGTGCATATAACGTATGAATATACTATGAAAGAAATATACAGGATAAGGTTGAAATAACATATGCCAAACATAAATGAACAGTAAACAACCAGTCAATGCTATAATCAGGTGTACATTAGGTCATGAGTATAATCAGATGTTTACAATTAGTAACAGTACATTATGAACAGTTTATCATTATTATGTCAGCGAACACTAATTACCACTTGTAATAGGCGCATTCCATACTACGCCTATCACACGTGTCAATCGAGGTCCTAAGTTATTAAAACTGATCAGTTGAGATATTATTTGTGTTTTAAGTTGATCACATACATACCCGGGACCACAGCCCAGATTCCTGGCGCTGAACCAGACCCTACCGCAAGGAAGTCAGGTAACATATATAACATGTATAACAAGAACAGGAACAGGACTGGGGTGTCAGTCACCCCACGAGAACCCTGCAGTGGAATCCTCTTTTGGTTGTGCAACTTATATCTTAGGTCCACCCAAAATACAGACGCTGTCTCCTTCATCAATTTTCCCAATCTCGGTATAAGTTGTTTAATGTCATGTTATTAGTTATCAAGATTATTTAATACTTGTTACCTAAATTCACTGGGATAAATCAGTGACATTCACAGTAACAACATCAACGGTATAGTCAGGATATAGGATGTCGTATAATAGGATATATGATGTCAGTGAACAGGATAAGAAGGACGAGATTGTTACCGTATAACAATATTTCTCAGTAGTTAAGTAATATGGACAAGATAGTTATCAGGTAGATGCCACAAATATCATCCCAGTAAGTTTTAGTAGCATAGTCCGAATCAATGTCATGTAATGATCATGTAGATATATTACTAAGAACAAGTGAACTTTATTACATGCATGAATACATAAATTTATTACAGGAATTATATTGAAGTAATTTATGAAAACTATAAAAAAAATTTAAATATTAGAAAACTAAATTAATCATTTAAATTACCTTTATAGCATAATTAAATAACTAAATAAAATTATTTATCACAAAAGTCTCTGTTAAATTGAAGGAGGAAAAGAACAGTCACCTGAGCTTGATCACAACTCCAAAGAATTGAAATCCTAAGATCCCGATAAATTTGAATTTGATTCCCCCTAACCTGCTCCTCAATCTCTGCACTTCGAGATCTCGTTCGCTCATGATCCATTTGAGGAAAGAGAAGAGGGAAGTGGGAAAAGTTTAGGTTAGGTGTTCTCTTGAGGTAGAAGAAGAAGAGATTTAGGCTTTTAATTGATTATTAGGGATTCTAAGATCTAAACTTTAGTTAGAATTAAACTGAAAGATTTAGTTGTTTAGATATAGATTGTGGATTGCTAAAAGTCTTAGAGAAATTCGGTTTAGATCTGAAAATATGAGTTGATTAGCTTATTACGTTCAAATTTAAATTCAAGTGCCTTTGAAACTACACGCCAAAGTGGCATTATGGTTAGGACAATAGCACATGACATAAGAGGGCTCAAGTTCAAACCTTGGCATATGAAGTTAAGCACACATTTTTTTATATATATATTTTTTTATTTTTGGGGTAATATTCAATTAGGATATTACAGTTACAATCATCATTATCGCAATCAACACATTAATTATATCTTTAATTTAAATTTGGGGACTAACTCTACTCACCTCTTGGTCCGACAGTCCCCGAACACCCGATACCATGTACCAATATCATGGACACGTAGCTCTCATCGTCACGAATCCAACAGCTCTTGAATTGTTTAATTCAGACTCCAGATGGTTAGATATCATCCGAACATCAAAATCAATATGAACACACCAGTTTTGAAAATTTCAAGGTCTCATAAGTAATAATCTTACTCATCAGGGGGCTTAAATGAAGATTTACCTTATAAATGGAAGTGGGTCGGGTGCATAACCGATCGGGTTTAAACCCGAAATGGGTTCTTCTCCCTTCAATAGTAGTAGCAGCTACTGCAGGTCACATGCGAGCACTGCCATGCCTCTGCCAGCCTGGCCTCTTCGTGAGTCCTAGTTGGTCATCACTGATAGTCCCCCGGCCACCGCCCCTTTACCGTCAGTCGAACCCTAAGAGAAAGAGCGAGACATGAGAGAGAGAGAGAGAGAGGGGAAGAGAAAGAGAGGGAGAGAAGTTGAGGGAGTGCTGCCAACCCCCTCCCCCTTGCGTTGGCGCCCTCTTCCTAGACTTTGCCACCGGAAGAGGCCTGAACTTTACCACCGATCGATCATGACAAGAGAGAGAATGAAAGAGAGCATGAGGGAGAGGGAGAACCAAAGAGATAAGAGACTGCTTGAGGAAGAAGAGAAATCCATAGTGAGTGAAGGAGAGAGTTTATTCTATGTCTCCCACTGACTCTCTCTCCCCCTCCACCTACTCCCCCTTCCCATAAATCCTCTACACATTTCTCCCATTCTCCACGCATCCTTATCCTATTTCCATTTTTTTTCTTTCCTCCAATCTCTCCATATAAATGAATATATATATATATATATATATATATATATATATATATATATATATATATATATATATGGGGTTACTGTACCTCAGCCGGCAAGCTGAGAGAGTTCTCTCAGCCGGAGGACGTGGCAACATCCGCACCCCATATCTGTCATAAATTTTGGCGAGCAAAAACCTGAAAAATCCCGCCCAATTTAATGTCAGTCACCTCAACATTTTATTTTTCGAAAATACCCTCCCTCACAACCTTTTACCTTATGTTAAAAATTTGTCTTTCAAAAAAATTTACAGCTCTAAAATTTCGACCGGCGATTCTGATTCAATTAGTTATTTTCTTTCAAAAATTTCGTCCCTTTTTTAAAAAATATATTTGCAACTGATGGCGCCTAAGAAATCATCCGTCGAAAAAGGTACTATAAAAATGATATTTTCCAAAATTTTTAGGGTTTGTGTATTTTAATAGTTTTAAATTTTTTCCAAATTTATTTCTGATGTCGCAAGTTTTTTTTTTAAATCTTGAAACCATGGTCGCAATTAAGAAAGAGATTTTCAAACATTAGATGATGAATAAAATTTTAAATTTATAAAATTTGTAACACGACGAAAAGATCCTATTTTTTTCAAGTTTTTATTATTTACTTCTATTTTTACTATGTCGCAGTATTTTCGAAAAAATTGATTTGCATACACTTATTGACCTCGGTTCGCAGTTGATAAAATTATAGTTTAAGATTTGTGCGACTTTGGGATTTTTTTTTGGACCTTTCCTTGTAGACGAATGCGACATGGGGTCGCAGTTGTTTGAATATGAGTTGTAGTCTCTTACGGCCAAGGTCGCTGTGTATTTAACATAATTTGTTTTATCAAACTTGGGTCGCACTTGTTTCTGATTGCACTGTAGTCTTATGCGACCTTGGTCGCAGTGTCGACCAGGGTCGCAGTTGTTCTGATTTCACTGTAGTCTTATGCGACTTGGTCGCAGTGCTGTATTGGGTCGCAGTTGTTTAATATTGCACTGTAGTCTTATGCGACCTTGGTCGCAGTGTGGTATTGGGTCGCAGTTGTTTCTGATTGCACTGTAGTCTTATGCGACCTTGGTCGCAGTGTCGACCCGGGTCGCAGTTATTCTAAATGCACTGTAGTCTTATGCGACCTTGGTCGCAGTGCAGTCACCGTAGTCTTTTGCAACTTTGGTCGCAGCTGTTTTTTATGGCACCGTAGTCTTTTGCGACTTGGTCGCAGTGTCGACCCTGGTCGCAGTTGTTTCTGTTTGCACTGTAGTCTTATGCGACCTTGGTCGCAGTGTCGTCTCTGGTCTAAGTTGTTTTGTTTGCAATGCATGACTGTGACCGAGGTCGCAGTTTATTAAAAACAAATATGCTTTTTATTTATGTCCAGGCATTTATGTCCAGGCATGTGAAAATGATACAAAACGCTCTCTCATACAATAAGATTGAGTGTTACAATACAGGAGTACAAAGAAGTCCCTCTCTCTCTCAGAGGCTGCACTCACTCCTTAAAGCTGCATATGATTCCAAGTACAGGATGTTTGGAAGGGCGCCAAACCAGGATTGGACACTGTGGCGACGATCGGAGCCGATTGCACTGTGATGCACGACTAAACATCAAAAGAGCCCTTGTTGATTAAGAGCAATGGTGTTCTTGAGGTCTGGTGGCAGCAGAATCCTCCGATTCCATCTGACCCTCCAAAATGGCGGGATACGATCCTTCGTTGATGAACATCTCTTCCACCAGAAGGTTATCCAGTGAGCATGGAGTTTCCTCGATGTCACTTCTGGGGTAAGAGAGGAGGTTTTGAGACCTCACAGGGTATGCTACCCACCATTATATCCACCACATCCCCCGCCGTCATACCCACTCTGACCATGCCATGCCAGCAAGCTTGACTGGTGCATCAAGTCCGAGGAGATCTTGGTGAGGGTTAAGTGCTCGTCAGGGATCATGACTTCTTCCCTTGTGGACGATGAGGACCATGACTTCTTCCCTTGTGGACGATGAGGTCTATGACTTCTTCCCTTGTGGACGAACATCGATCAAGTTCGCCGGCCAAAATATTCTCCCAGGGACCCAGCGAACCTGAAAAGGACAATCAAGCTTACCTGCAAGAATCAGATAAAGTTAGAGACTCTGAAGAAGGCGAAAATTCTCAGAGCAATTGCTCTCGAAAGAAAACAGTCTAAGTATGGGCTGTTAAAGGGAGAGGGTGAGCCCTATTTATAGGCAGCCCATAATAACCATAATTAATGGTTCATTAATCAGAACCGTCAGCCATAATGACCGCACGACTATCGAAGTCCAATGAAAGGCTGACGCATGGAGTGTCGTTTCGGGAAGCGTCGAAGACGCTGGTCTCCAACCGCCAGCGCCGGTTTGGCATTAAAAGACATTAACGCCTAAACCAATGAAGAGCCGACGCGTGGACAACCGCTTCGGGAAACAACGAACGGTGCGGGTTCGTCAACGTAGACTTGACATTTAAAGATCTCATAAAATTTTTATGACAGGCCGCATGTAACGCCTGGGAAATTGCACCAAGACACGGGCATGAAAGCCGCGTTCAGGAACCCGCGTCCCTTTGCAGATTCAATGGCATCCACCTTCATTCCAAAGGGCTATCCGCGTCTCTCGGAGTGATTCCAAGTCGCGTCCCCTCAGCAAACTTTTCATTTTTCATTTAGATTCAAAAAATGACTTAATCCAAATAACACTTAATAAAACAACAACACTGCGACCTTGGTCGCAGTTGCTGGCGGCAGTCTTAATCCAAAACAACACTGCGACCTTGGTCGCTATGCATGTTAATATAAGGAAACACTTGTTTTCCATTATGTTTGCAAAGGGGGAAAACTTACAAAAAAAAGGGTTTGAGGAGCTAAATTACAAGTATTCTTAAAAGATTACAAGTAGATCCCCTCAGAGATTCTAGAGAAGTGTGCCGATAGGAGTCTGGTCAGCGCGCGACCACTTTGTCCCTTTGACATGCGAGCGATGAGATTCCCTTCTCGCCTGGTTCGGGGAATCAGAGAACAGAAGGTTGGTAGAACCCTCTTGCTGCTTCTCAAAATCGCCTTCAATAAGGAATTCCTTCTCGCCTGGTTCCGGAGATTCCTTGAGAAGAAGGACGATGTTAGGGTATCAACACCCTGGTTAGAGAAAGCAATTCTCTAAAAGGTCTCTGAATTTGAGAGCGCACGGTGCGTTATGAAGAAGCCTCTGCTTGTGGAGTCCTCCCGTATGCATGTGTGTGTCTCCTTGTACCCCTGGCGGGCTATTTATAGGGAGAGCAAGGGTATAATCGTCCCTTGAAAATATGGAAACAGATTGAATCGAATTTGTTTAAAATCTGGAAAGTAACCTTGCTGCGAGGCTAGGATCAGCTTCTGCGAAGCTAGAATTGGCAGGTCGGTTGACCTTCTCGATCTGTTTTGATCCTTTCCATATCGTTGGAGGATTTTCCCTGATCTTCTCACTCGTTTTAGAAGAGTCAAGAGATTGTGGCAATCAACTGCCAAATTTGATCTCTGATTTGATCTTAATTAGATTTGATCTGATTGGATCCGATCTCATCCGGAGATTTGATTGGTCAAAGGTTGACCATAGCAGACCAATAGCGGAGTTGCCCGCATTAAGCTCGTAGCGGAGCTAGAGACAATTTCCGGCGAAGTCCGAAAGAAACCCTTTGGCGGAGCTAGAAGTCCTCTGTGGCGAAGTTACAAGTTAGCTTCCGTCGAGGCTTTGAAATGGCTTCAAGGCGAAGTCGGGTGATATTAGCCTCTCAAGCGAGGCTATCCCTTTGGGCTCATGCGATGCTAAATGTTAGCATCTTTAGACCTGCTGAGGTTTGTTTAGAAACAATCCGGGTTCACTGTCTGCTTGCTGGATTAGTGGAGTCCAAGTTACTTCCCTGTCCCTCGGAGATGGGTGAAAACTGGTCTTCAGCTCGTCTGTCACTTGTCTTTTGTAAATGTCAACAAGTTTAGACATTGTTCGGACCAATAAGAATCTTGTCTTTTTTAAGTGTCAACAAGACTCCCTTCAAGTTTTCAGAAGTCTCCAATGGCTCAGACTTTGAAATACTTTGAATTGCTTTGATCGGTGGTGTGTGGAGTATAAACGTCGCCATGATGGTTGAGTTCAGCTTCGCTTTGAATCCTGCTTTGGGATGTAGATTCACCGAGGAATCATGTAGACTCGCGTCTGGGTAGCTTCGCAGCTAGGTAGGTTCGCTCTAGAACATCTGTCGCTTTTCCGAGGCCAACTGCCGTGGGCCGGTTACGAGGAGGATTACTCCTTTTTTCGTGCTGATCGAGGGAGATATTCTCCGATTTGCACGTTTCCAAGGGAGGATATTCCCTTTCTTCAAGGCGCAATAAGTGCCTTTATGAGGGAGACTTTTTCTCCCCTCGCACGGTTCCAAGGGAAACCGTTCCTTTTCTCAAGGCGTAATAAATGCCTTAAATGCGCTTGTGCTTCCACGCTTGAGGCGGCAGCGCTCAGGCCATGGGGCCTATAAATAGGACACTTGAGGTCCTCTGAAGAGAAATGCTTTGCCTCTCTTCTCTTCTCTTAGTTTGAAAGAGATACTCAGATCTCTGAATTAGTGGGAAAGCCCACTCTGGTCATTATCCGGCCAAGGACCGGTAAGTCTTGATCGTTCAACGACTTCACCGATTTTAGGGAATTCATCTTCCTCAATTTAGCTTTAGCAGCTGCTTCAGGGATTAACTTCCCTTGTTCTGATCTGCAGAGAAGGATTTTGGCATAGCTTCCCAGTAAAGCTATCATTCTGACTTGATCACAGAAGGATCATTGCATGTTAAGTCCACTGCGCAGGCAGAACTTGGGACTTGGTCTTTTCAATAGTTGAGACAGTCTTGCCATATAGGCGGAGCTAAGACTGTATCCCACGGGGTCAGTTTGGTTAGCCATATAGGCGAGGCTTGGACTTGGCGTCTGCTGAGCCGGCCCATCAGTGCTGTGCAGGTGAGGCTTATTCTCTGCTTTACTGAAACTGGATCGCTTTGATCCAAAAGATTCTGATTCGCAGTTTTTTCTGTGCTTAACTGCTAATCTGTTCTGATTTGCCTTGCAGTGGGCTATGCTCGCCGATCTTGCATCTTGATGAAAGAGACCGAAAAGTTGCCTTATGCTTCCCCAGTTGAAGCTTTATTTTTAAGCAGGAGGAACAACTTGGGGCGACGGGTGCGTGTCCCAGAGGCTGTTGGCAGCCTTTTATCCGAGATGATTCGTTCTGAGGTGAGGCTGGTAGCCGCTTTGTCGGAGATGATCCGCTTTGAGATAGTGGGCGTTGCCTGTGGGATCGCCGGCCTCATTGCCAACTTTCAACTTTGGTGGCCTTTAGGGGCGATTCACTTCGGGAAAGCGGGCCTCACACCCGTTAGATCACTGGTATCACTGCCGATTCCCATTATACGTGATCTATCGTGTTGGCGGCGATAGGTTTTCATTGCCAGGCTTCAACAAAAATGGCCTGGCAAGATCTGCCTTTTTTGTGGAGAATAATGACCGTGTCCTTACGGCACCACTGATTACAGCCTTATGCAGGAGGAAGGCCTTCTTTGTCCAGTCGGTTTGACTTAGAAGCAGGTAAAACCACTTGTATGCTTTTTACGCAAATGACCCTGTCGAGCCACTGAATGTGTTGTATGAAACACAGCCTTGATGTAATATCAATGTACCCTTCCTTTTTAAATCAATGAAAGTTCATTTCTTGATTATCTGATCTTTGCATGCTTTCATTGAAAGTTTGGCCGTAGCAGGGCTAAACTGTATGCGGAGTTAAGGACATGGTCCTTTCTTTTTGCGAAACTGGCACGTCCCATGAACAGCACCCTTTTTTTAAGGGGCTAAGATAAGCCTCTCGGCGAAGTCCTTGAAGGATTGTGCGAAGTCCGCACTTTGCTCTGGTGCGAAGTTAACCCTTAGTGGAGTTGAACCAGCGCTTTCTCGGGAAGGCGCTTTGGGCGGTTTCTTAACCGTCTGGTTAAAAAAGTGTGTTGTGCCTTCTTCCTCGGGTGACATCGTCCACCCGAATGTTCTGCTACCCGCCATTCGCCTGGCCCATGGCAACCGTCTGGGTCTTCTCCGGCCATGGTGTGCTGTATTCAAAGAGGCCTTCGCGTATTAACGAAGGCTTTCTGCAGGCCACCAGCGACGAGGCGTGGGAAGAGTGCTATCCTGCCTTGTGATGGACCCAATCCTAGGGTGGGTCTGCCATACACCTACTTGATGGCATGGTTCGCCTTACACTGCCCTACTTTGATTGGAGCTGGGGAGGACCCTCCGCAGGGTGTTCGAACGGCGCTTCTTCGCCGATTCGAAGGCTGTTCTTGGATGAAAGCCTACGTGGCTGAGGCCCGTAAGTTAGTGCGTCGTCATGACGCTTACAGCCTGTTCCGCTGTTTTTCCTCGTATTCGGGGTGCAGGATACAATGAGGAATTTTGAGATGCGGAGTCGGCGCGGTCTCCCATGAGTCGAGGCGTTTTCGAGTGGCTAGTCAGCATCCGGCCCTCGCACTTGCTGTACAGGAGTGGGGATACCTGCTACCTGGAATCCTACGTCCCGAGTCGATTCGCCCGCCAATTCGGGTACGACCAGCTGTATGTGGGCAACCCAATTCAGACCTGGCTTTCATGGGGAGTCTTATCGATGGGGCCCGTACCTGGCGGTTCTTCACTGCGGATGGCACTGGGGCGTGGCTACGCACGCCACTGCAGGATCCCGGCCTCTCGACGACCCTGTGCTTTTGCCAGTGGTACGCGGCTTCCAACTCTATACCTCCTGAATTTAACGCCAACAGTTCGGGTGTGAAGTTAATCTCTCAGCGACTGAAGCGGAAGGCCTCTGAGAAGAAGGAAGGCAAACGGGTTCGTGTCCCCGGCTTGGAAGAATTCATCGCTGTGGATGACAGCGAGGCTTCTGATGCAGGGAGTCCTCGCTTCGAGGCGGGGGCTGGAGCTGATACTCATGCGGCTGGCTCTGGTGTGATGGGGACATTTTCCCCACGACGTGCGGGAGGAGTGGAAGAAGAGGATTCTGACGTCCACTTCAAGAGAAAGCGGGCGGGTAGCTCTCGTAGGAAATCATCGGCGAAGAAGCCCCATCGCCAAGCTCCTACAATTGTCGTAGAGGGTCACCCCTCTACAGCGATTCCTCCTGCTGCCCCATTAGCGGCTGAACCGTCGGTTGCTGAACCGACTAGTGGTGAATTCGCTCCAGGTCTGGGTGAGGTTAACCTCGTTCATATAATGCTTTTGGTGTGTTCCAAATAACTCATCCTTTGCTTCTCGTTGCAGGAGCCGAGACGGCTGGAGAGCAAGGGGAACATTATGATCCCCTATTCACTTATGGGGCTGCAGCCGGTTCCCCTGCTCACTCGGAAGAGTCTGGGAGTGGCGCGGCTGATGTTGGTCCTTCAGGCGTTGGGACTTCTAAAGGAAGTCCTGAGGCATCGAGCTCTATCAGGTGGTCCACAGGATACTCGGCAAGTGAAAGCGAGCCGACTATTCGTGTTGATTCTGCCAAAAACTTTCCGATGGAGCCTCTGGAGACTGGTGCGGCCGACGAGATGTTCGAGGCAACATCATCCTTTGGTATTATCGTAACCTCTTGGCTTCTTCTGCATGTAGTGTCCCGACTAACCGCAGTCTTGTTACAGGTGTTCGACCTCAGGATGCATCAGCTTCAAAGGAGCCGGTAGATCTTCCTGAGGGATCGAAGGGTGACATGAGCACTTCGGCCACGGCGGATGCTGCTGTGTTGGACGCGCTGTATGGCAACCTGCCTTCTTATCGGCCCAAATCAGCTGAAGGACCAGAGGTTGAAGGGGCGGTAGTGCCGAAGGTATCCTCACTCCCAATCACATCAACGAGTGAGGTGCGGACTGTTTTGCCGAGTGCGGCACTGAGGGTGATTGCAAGCCCTACTTCTCCAACCCTGGTGGTTGAGCCTGCTGCTCAAAAGGTGGTCGCCAGTCCTACCTCCGCGGTGGCTGGCGTGCTGGTTTCGATGAGGACTCCGCCGAGATGGCCTTCGGCTAGTCCTGCTACTGTCAGTGTTCCCGCTGCTTCTTCTGTGACGGCGTCGACCAGGCTGGTGGACTATTCCGAGGTTGCCTCTCTGCCAGAAATGGCTGAGGCCGAGAATGATTACATAGGTGACCTGGTCGATAGCTTTTATAGAAGCTTGGAGCGAACTATCGACCTAGTTTTGAAGGGCTCGCCTATACCATTCTCAAAGCTGAAGGTGGTCCTCTCCCGTGACATTGAGAGCATTCGGGACTTTGAGGGATATCATCAGGCTGCTGCTTTAGAACTCCTGGTGGGTGAACTTGAGAAGGCTGTAGAGGAGTGGCGCCGTCTCTATCGCTCAGACCCGGCGTCCTTAGCTGATGAGCAGCTCGCCTGTCTTGTTGCCCAAAAGCACGAGGCCCGGCTTGCTGCTCAAGAGGCTGCTAAGGCCGTCTCTTCTGATTTGAAATTCTTGGAAACAAGGCAAGCGGAGGTTGGAAGTGCAATTGACGCCTCCACTAGTGCTCTTCTTGGCGCTGAGGATAAGATTGCGAAGGTGAGGAAATGATCAGGAAAGCAAATCTCCTCTTATCCAAGGCCATACCGGTGCGTCTTGAGGAAACTGCGCGGCTTGAAGAGCTCAAAGCTCAGAGTGAGGAGTTTGCGCGGCAGGAGTTGTCACAGAGGGCAACTTTGGCGGAAGTTGAAGCTCGTCTGGCCCAGGCGGTGGACTTTGATGAGGCTGAGCTGAGGTCACAGGCGCTTGCCCAGGCTGCTGATGACAGGAAGACGAGGCTAAACTCCCTCGGAGGGCGGCTCAGATCGTACAGTGTACGCTTGTAGGTCATTGTATACGTGCCTCCATGTGTCCCCATCTTTTGGAATTAATGGAAATTCTTTCTTTTGTTTTGGCTTCTGTCGAATCTCCAATCTTGTTCTTGCTTGAGGACGTAATCTTTGAGACGTGGCTATCCGTCGGTTCAGAGGTCGCAATGACATAACCGATTAAGACGTCAGCAATCTCGAGGTTAGCCCTTTGCGGGGCTGAAGGGAAGATACTTGCCTTTTGTAAATGTCAGCAAGCATCGGTGAGTCCTGTCTTTTGTAAGTGTCAACAGGCTCAAAGTTGAGACTTAGCTATCTGCTGGTTCAGAGGTTGCAATGACATAACCGGTTGAGACGCTACTAAGCTCAAAAATTGGTGATACTCGTCTTTTGTAAATGTCAACGAGTATCGAGACCTGTCTTTTGTAAATGTCAACAGGGCTCGGGGTTGAGACTTAGCTGTCTGCTGGTTCAGAGGTCGCAATGACATAACCGGTTGAGACGCCACTAAGCTTCAAAAATTGGTGATACTTATCTTTTGTAAATGTCAATAAGTATCGAGACCTGTCTTTTGTAAATGTCAACAGGGCTCGGGGTTGAGACTTAGCTGTCTGCTGGTTCAGAGGTCGCAATGACATAACGGTTGAGACGCCACTAAGCTTCAAAAATTGGTGATACTTATCTTTTGTAAATGTCAATAAGTATCGAGACCTGTCTTTTGTAAATGTCAACAGGCTCAAAGTTGAGACTTAGCTGTCTGCTGGTTCAGAGGTCGCAATGACATAACCGAATGAGACGCCACCAAGCTCAAGGTTGGTGATACTTATCTTTTGTAAATGTCAATAAGTATCGAGTTTGTAGTAGAATTTGGGAGAAGTCTCGTTTTCACGGGAAGAAACGAGGGAATCACTGTCATAGGTTTAATGTTAACGTAACAGCGAAATGTATATGTGGTCTTACCATTCTGTGGATGAGAATTGGTAAGTGACTTTGGAGGTCTCATTCTCACGGAGAGAGATGAGGGAACTGTTGTTATAGGTCTAATGTTAACATAACAGCGAAGCATATATGTGGCCCTACCATTCTATGGGTGAGAATTGGTAGGTGATTTTGGAGAGGGAATCAAATGGGAACAGGTCCCGTAGGATTTTTAGCAAACCCCCAGCTGTCAACGGGTTTGATATGCCTTTACCAACTACCGTTTGAGTTGGGCTAGCCATGCTATTCCCCTCAGCATGATGAGTTGTCGAGGACTTATGTTGGGCTTATAGGCCAACATTTTCCTCTATCCTTAATCGTTAAAGGATATTGAATTATTAGGTTAATGTCTGCATAACCTTGATTCCCCTTTAGGATAACCGGTGCGCGGCCAGGTTCCTGTTGGTTTTCGGCTGTATGACCTCACTTGGAGGAAGAGAAAGGCTCTCTTTGTGTGTGCTCCAGACACGGAGATCTTGATCAGAGGTGTAGTGTTAACTTGATCAAGAGAAGGATCCTTGATTAAGGATAATATTTCTTTAAGAACTTGCCATTGATCGGCATCATGAGTAGGTCGCCCTCTGCAGTCGTGAGGCGGTATGCTCCATTTGAATAGACTGTTTCTGTCACAAACGGTCCTTCCCATTTAGGCTGAAATTTGCCTTTGGTCTTGTGCGTCGTAATCATCGGTCGTCTGACGGCTAAGACCAGGTCTCCTTTCTGGAAGACTCTCTGTTTGACCTTCTTATTGAAGGCTTTTGAGATTCGAGCTTGATACAGCTCGATATGCTGCTGAGCTTGTAGTCGCTTCTCGTCCAAAGCTTCGAGCTCTTGAAGGCGTAGGCGATCATTGTCCTCTAATGTGGTTTTAGTAATCAGAGCCACACGCAACGATGGCATTTGGATTTCCAGTGGGAGGACTGCTTCGCACCCATATACCAGGAAAAAAGGCGTATTGCCTGTCGGTGTCCGCACCGTGGTTCGGTAGGCCCAAAGACATTCACCGAGCTTTTCGTCCCAATCTCGCTTATTCGAGGAGACGAATTTCTTGAGCAGCTTGATGATTGTTTTGTTGAATGCTTCCGCCAAGCCATTGGCAGCAGGATTATAGGCAGTTGAAGCCACATTCTGAATTCAGTATTTATCGCAGAACCGATAGAATACTTGGCTTATGAATTGGGGACCGTTGTCGTGGATGATCCGCCTAGGTACACCAAATCGATGGATGACGTGGTGCTTGATAAAGTGAACCACATTGGAGGTCTTGACTTCAACCAGTGGTATAGCCTCCGCCCACTTTGAGAAATAGTCGGTTATTGCAAGGATGAACCGGTGGCCTTTTGTCGAAGAAGGGCTGATTGGCCTTACGACGTCTATTCCCCATGCTTCAAATGGCCATGAAGCAACAGTCGGGTGGAGCAGCTCCGGAGGCTGGTGTATGAAGTTCGCATGAATCTGACATGCTTTACACCTTCGTGTATATTGGATGGCGTCGGCTATCATAGTTGGCCAATAATATCCCAGCCTATGCAACCTGTCTTTAAGCTTTGGACCTGGCTGATGAGCTCCGCAAGTGCCATCGTGCGCTTCTTGGAGCGCTTCCTGTGCTTCTGAATTAGAAAGGCAACGGAGGAGGACACCGTCATATGAACGACGGTAAAGTGTCTTCAAAGTTGGATCGTAGTAGAAGCGGATGGACCTTCGTCTGATGGATGCCGCTTCTTTAGGATCGTCTGGAAGTAGACCGTGCAAAGCATAGTCAATGAGAGGAAAGCGCCAGTCTCTTGGTTCAAGATCCGTGGAGACATTATAGACTTCTCGAATTCTTAGCATGTGCTTGGAGCATACAAGATGTCGAGTTGCGACTGTGAGGTGATACTCGGTGTCGGCTGGTAAGGTTAGCGTCGTCGCTAATGCAGCGAGAGCGTCCGCCTTGGTATTCTGAGATCGAGACACATCTCCGATGTAGAAACCTTCAAATAGGTTAGCCAATTCGATGGCTGTATGGTAATAAGGCACCAAGTCCTCATGGCGGACTTCGTACTCGCCTTTAACCTGATTGATGATCAGTTTTGAATTGCCATAGGCTTCAAGGTAGCGTACCCCCATTCCATGAGCGAGCTGAAGACCAATGAGCAGAGCATTATATTCTGCTACATTGTTGGAGCATGATTCTGTCAAAGAAAATGCTCTGGGCAGGACATGATTCTGTGGGGAGATAAACACAACCCCACTCCGGCAATAATTTTGCCTTTAGGGCCCATTCGCGATGCTCCATCAAAGAACATCTGCCACACTTCCTCTTCTGAGGTTATATTGGACTCGAAGACTTCATTAGGGATATCTTCGTGAAGCTTTGAATGTTCCGGAACTGGATGAGCAGCCAAGAACTCTGCAAGGGTTATGGCCTTTAACCGCCTTCTGAGGCGTGAAGATAATGTCGTACTGAGACAATAAAAGTGCCCACTTAGCCAATCTTGAATTCAATGATCCTGGCTTCGTCATAAGAAGACGCAATGGGTTTACTCTGTAGATGACATGTATGGTCTGGATGTATCCACATGACTTCTCCTGTCTCCAATGTTAAGGGAACAAGACCCTTATTATCTTGAGCTGTAGCTGGAGGATGCTTGACTTCCAACCGTGGTGCAGGGATTGAATAAGTCCCGTCAGGGATTGTGACCTTTGGAGCTCTGCCGAACTCAAGAGTTATCATATTGGCAGTGACTTTCTTTTGCTCCGTCTTCAACGTCAGAACCCCGGCATCAACCAAGGCTTGAATTCTATCCTTGAGAACATAGCACTTGTCAGTAGGATGGTGAACCATCCTGTGGTAGAGGCAGTATTTAGGGTCGTTTGTGCGCCCTATCTCATTGGGACGCCGCGCATCTGGCAGCTTCATTTTGTTCCCTTTGTGGAGCAGATGGAATATGGTGACCACCTGATCGTCTTTGAACGAGTACTGCTTTGGAGGGAACTTAGGCTCCTGATTGTTGAAGCCACTCTTCTTGGCCTTTGACTGCACATCTCCGGATAGTTCCACAGACATAGTCTCTTTGCCTTTAGCTTGAGAAGATTGCAGTAGGTCGCCACGCCCTTTGTTGTTCATCCCCCACTTGCCTCTAGGGGCGGATGGTTCGAACTTTTTAGCCGACTTCTCGGCTATCTCAGCTTGTTCGACCAATTCTTTCCAAGTGTGGGCTTTGACAGCCCCCATGCGAACTTCTACTTGGTCTAGGAAGTTGTGTCTGCATGTCTGCAAGAGCATGGGTAATGGCATCCCAGCTGGGCACATCAAGGATAAGTTTCTGAACCGTTCAATGTAGTCACGGACAGATTCGCCCTTCCTCTGCACAGTGGAGAGGAGCTTATCCATGGTTACTTCGGTATCATCCTCATAGAAACGAGAGAGGAACCGAGTTTCCAGGTCGATCCAGGAGTTGATAGAGCCCGGGGGAAGACTGCGAAACCAGTCAAATGCCACCCCCTTTAAGGTGCCAATGAAAAGCCTAGCCATGATGGCATCATTGCTTATAACATTACCAGTCTGAGACCGAAAATAGTAGATGTGCTGATTTGGCGAGCTCTTTCCATCATAGGTATGCAGCGTTGGCGGTTTGAACTTCGGTGGGTATGGCACCGAATCCCACTCTAGCGGATAAGGGCGGACTGCCCCTACCTTCTTTAATTCATCCCTCTGAGCTAGGGATGCAATTTGAGCTTGGAGGCCCTTAAGGACCTCGGCGTCTAAGGAAGAACCCTCTTTGAATTTCTCCGTCTTTGGCTGCTCATTGCTGAAATGCTCTTCCTCATCGTGATTGCTCCCGGCATCATTGTTGTTCCGGTCACTGAGGAGTTGTGCGAGCATCTGTTGAATATTGTCCAGAGCCTCTTGCTGAGTCTTGGAAGTTTGCTCCTGAGCTTCCAGGCGTCGACGAAGGTCGTCGTTAGCGCTATCAGCCATGTTGACTGATACTCTGTCTGTTCGTACCGAGCTAACTGTCGCCGAAGAGGCGTACCCACTGTCTTCATCTTCTTCATCTGATGATTGGAGTGACCTCCTGGGCTGTGACGAGGCTAGGGCCGTCGAGGAAGAAGGCTGTTCATAATTGTAGGGTATCGCCACCCTAGATCTGGTGTTTCGGAAAACACCTTCCTCATGCACCAAGACTTCGCCTAAGCCTGGGCTGTAATCTGGATCTGGGGACTCTCGTCCTCTTCCGGTCATGTTGACGGATGCAGAGGGTAGATCTCGCGAGATGCTCCTTTTGCGATGTTTCGCCGGGGCTTGTACCGTCAGTCGATCAAAAACTGATCGTCGTCTTGGAGGCGTGGCGGGGACTGGTCCCAGCCGGCAATGGACCGAGTGGAGTGTCACCAACTGACATCCCTCTTGTCGACAACAGGGGGAAGAGGTTTGTCTATTAGCCAACAATTTCCTCAAATCAGACCCGGTTGGGTCCCTGCAATCGAGCGCAAAGGCTCTTCTGGATCGCACATAGGGCGATGTCCTGCTTCTTTTATCCCTGCAGATGGGATTAGCACTGAATAGTGCTTTGGTTCTAGCTTCACCATCAGACGCGAACTTAGTGCTTGACGCACTGGAAAGCGGAGCACGCTGTGGTGCTTTACCCGCTATGCTGCTGCGAAGGTAATTAGCCTTAGATGGTACTTTGGCTTTGGCTTCGCGGTCATGGACCCTGCGCGTACGCTGTGGTACAGTAGCTTCGCTCGTGAGAACAAGGCCTGCGCGAGGCATCGCTGCTCTTGAATTGGACAACGGTATGATTGCCGTTGTAACTTTATGATTGGAGCAGACAGGCATCTTGCCTTTTTCTTGGCGAGAGAGGCGCGGTTTAGGCGTAGCTACGCCTGAAGCTTCGGTTGAAGACTCCTGTTTAGGCTTCCATACCCGCCTTGGCAGAGGAGACTTAGGTTCGCAGGGAACCTGATTAGCCACACGCGAGGCTGAGGGGTGTTGGCGGAATTCTGCTTCCGGTTTCTGATTTGAAACCTTGGTCGTGGAAACCCTCCTATGCTTCCGTGCTCGAAGCATTGGGCCACCCCCAGAGAGGACTTCTTCAAATCTTCCTTGATCGAACTGAACCACCAAGTTCTCACAAGTAAAGGAATCAGACTGCGGACGTACTTCCTTATTGCGCCAAATAACCGCAGTAGGTTCGCAGAGAACCTTTTCAGTCTCCGCAGAGACTTTCCTTGAAGATTTAGCCAGAGAAGCTCTGGCTGCATCGGCTTTTCTGGATTCAGAGTTAGACCCGAAGGTCTGTTCGTCGCATTGCGACACTTGATTCTCGGCGGTGGAGAATTTCTTCCCCAGCGGAGTCGCCATCTTGTTTTCCATTATGTTTGCAAAGGGGGAAAACTTACAAAAAAAAAAGGGTTTGAGGAGCTAAATTACAAGTATTCTTAAAAAGATTACAAGTAGATCCCCTCAGAGATTCTGGAGAAGTGTGCCGATAGGAGTCTGGTCAGCGCGCGACCACTTTGTCCCTTTGACGATGCGAGCGATGAGATTCCCTTCTCGCCTGGTTCGGGGAATCAGAGAACAGAAGGTTGGTAGAACCCTCTTGCTGCTTCTCAAAATCGCCTTCAATAAGGAATTCCTTCTCGCCTGGTTCCGGAAATTCCTTGAGAAGAAGGACGATGTTAGGGTATCAACACCCTGGTTAGAGAAAGCAATTCTCTAAAAGGTCTCTGAATTCGAGAGCGCACGGTGCGTTATGAAGAAGCCTCTGCTTGTGGAGTCCTCCCGTATGCATGTGTGTGTGTCTCCTTGTACCCCTGGCGGGCTATTTATAGGGAGAGCAAGGGTATAATCGTCCCTTGAAAATATGGAAACAGATTGAATCGAATCTGTTTAAAATCTGGAAAGTAGCCTTGCTGCGAGGCCAGGATCAGCTTCTGCGAAGCTAGAATTGGCAGGTCGGTTGACCTTCTCGATCTGTTTTGATCCTTTCCATATCGTTGGAGGATTTCTCCTGATCTTCTCACTCGTTTTAGAAGAGTCAAGAGATTGTGGCAATCAACTGCCAAATTTGATCTCTGATTTGATCTTAATTAGATTTGATCTGATTGGATCCGATCTCATCCGGAGATTTGATTGGTCAAAGGTTGACCATAGTAGACCAATAGCGGAGCTGCCCGCATTAAGCTCGTAGCGGAGCTAGAGACGATTTCTGGCAAAGTCCGAAAGAAACTCTTTGGCGGAGCTAGAAGTCCTCTGTGGCGAAGTTGCAAGTTAGCTTCCGTCGAGGCTTTGAAATGGCTTCAAGGCGAAGTCGGGTGATATTAGCCTCTCAAGCGAGGCTATCCCTTTGGGCTCATGCGATGCTAAATGTTAGCATCTTTAGACCTGCTGAGGTCTGTTTAGAAACAATCCGGGTTCACTGTCTGCTTGCTGGATCAGTGGAGTCCAAGTTGCTTCCCTGTCCCTTGGAGATGGGTGAAAACTGGTCTTCAGCTCGTCTGTCACTTGTCTTTTGTAA
Source organism: Agave tequilana (assembly GCA_038442645.1). NCBI lineage: Eukaryota > Viridiplantae > Streptophyta > Magnoliopsida > Asparagales > Asparagaceae > Agave > Agave tequilana. The sequence goes on along the minus strand of JAVJIF010006847.1, from coordinate 137,624 downwards.
ATGTCAACAAGTTTAGACATTGTTCGGACCAATAAGAATCTTGTCTTTTTTAAGTGTCAACAACACCTACTTAACGTTCTGCGACCTAAATCGCAGTCCATGTAATGCGACCCTAGATTGCAGTTGCTGGCCAACACTGCGACCTTGGTCGCAATTAACCATGTACACTGCGACCAAAGTCTCTGACTAAGGTCCAGTTTAAATGTACACTGCGACCAAAGACTCTGACTACATTATATACAAAAAAATTAAACTATAAAGTAGAATTTTGTAGCAGTAAAACTTTAAAGTACAACTACATAAAAAAATAATACAGTAGAAATCAAAGAATGATAATAAATCTGATTATATACAATAACCTAAATCCTATAAAGAGCGGCAAAAAAAGGGGAAAAAATAATAATAAACAATAAGGAAAGTTATCGAAAGGGGTATTTGGTAATATAACTTCTTCCTAAAAGCGGGCCGCAAGTCAGTGAGGTAACAAATTGAGCCACGTCACCGCAGGCTGAGAGAGTACTCTCAGCCCGCAGGCTGATATACATTTCTCTCTCTCTCTCTCTCTCTCTATATATATATATATATATATATATATATATATATATATATATATATATATATATATATATATATATATAGACACACACACATACATACAATTAGAATTAAATATCAATACTTGGTATGCAAGAATTTATACTCATAAATGTGGTCCTCTCATACATACACACACATATATAAATATCATTAAACCAAAAATATGTCCACCAGTTAATTACGAAAATTTGAAAAAAAAAATTATTCTGCCCAAAATTTTCTCCAAAAGTATCGAGAATTTCGGTTTCATATAATAACAAACAAACAATAATTTCTAATTATTTTGCATAATCTCGTAATCAAAGTTAAAATATTAATACAGAATTTAATAATCTAAAAGTTACACTATCCCCATCCTTGCACGGGCAGCTTGTCGTCGCTTGTTGCCGCTGCTACCGCCACATTACCAAGCTCCGTCGCCCGCTCTTCCACCTTGCCCCCAGTCGCCAGAGAGTGAGAGAGTGAGTGAGAGAGAGGGATAAAGAGATTTGGGGGAGGAGATTGGGTTTTAAACCCATCTATCCCTAACTCAGGTGCGCAACACACTCGGGTTTGACCTGTTGACATTGGGTATACCTCAGTGTCAGGTGGCCAGACCTTGCTAGTGAATTAGGCATCGCAGAGGAGGGGGAGATGGTGGGCCGGAGAGAGGCGGTAGAAAAGGATAAAGTCATCATGGGAGTGTAGATTGTCTAAAAATAACTGAAGATAAGTCATCAGATAACAGAGTCCATACTTCAAATGCAAAGCTAATCAAAGCCACTCGTGCAATGCCAAGCTGCAGGGCTCGAAGCCTGCGCCCCAGCATCCCTCTAATATCAAAACGCATGGCTCAAAGCCCGCGTCTCAGCACCACTTCAGTGCTCAGACACAAAGCTTGAAGCCCGTGTCTCAAACGCGAATCTCGAGGCACGCGTCTAATATCACGTCAATGAGGAAACATAGAGTTTGAAGCTCACATTTCAACACCACCGCAGCGCCTGTAACGCCCCGTCCCGCCCCGCCAGGTACGAAAATATTACTGTAATGTATATACGTCGAGTAGAATACCCATAGATATATACGCTAAGCATCAACACAATACAGTAATCAGAGTACAGAAGCATGGTAATATTATATATTCTAACATTTCAGTACAAGTACAAAGTCTTTTACAAGATTACATCCGGATACAAAAGTTTGTACATAATTCTAAAAGTACACAAGATGAATTTACAAGTGGACAAAGACTAAGAGAATGCTCACGTACTGCAATTGGGACTCCCGCGAGATGACTGGACTAGAGGAGGGACTGGAAATCTACTGAAGAGCCACCTGCTCTTTCAGATACGCTTGATCAGCTACAATTGGATTCTCCTCGATCCTCGCTCCAGTATCTGGACATACAGATTCAGGATTATCAGGATGCAACCTAGCCAGTACATAAGAATGCCAAGTGGCGTGCGCAAAAGCAAATACACATATAAAAGAAATAGATGGAATCACGTGAAAACATATTTATGTATGCATGATATCAAGATCAAATTATATCAATAAAGCATATACAACGTCGAGGGGATAATCCAAATAAGGAAACCCTCATGTACATATCACATACTTCACTTCACCATCAACAAGGCATATACAACTAGAGTTGCTGAGAGCTGGGATGTCAGTAGTATTGTTATGCCATGTTATGTTTGTAGAATTAGGATCAGTACAAAAATTAAGTCAGAAGTATGTTTATTGCTATGATTATTAGGCCTCGTCCTACTCGGATGTTTAGGTATGTGCCCTAGCATCCCAATTCATAATACATCCACATAGGTATAGTCCAAGGTTGGTTATTGAAAACTAATGAGAATTCAAGGTATCATGTTCATAACGGGCCCCGTACATGCCCGGGACAACGACCTCATACGATTGGGAATGGGCCCCAACCCACGCTGCTAGGCGCAAACAGTATTAGGAACAGTAGGATCAGTTCACGGTGCCATTACACCCCGCTGGAACTTGATTGGTCGCTAATGTTGCATATTTAGTATCATATTTTCATAATTATTATATAAAAAATTTTGCTAATTGTCCTAATTTAATTGTTTAATTCTTTGCAGGCCCATTCTTTGAGCCCAAAGCCCACCAAAATTCTGAATTAAATCAGAGTTCATTCGAGCTCAGAGAATCAGGGCAAAATAAAGAGGTTGAAAACCGGTTGAGAAGAATCCTTTTAGAACCGATCGGTTGAAACCAAGAATCAAAGGCCATTTTGTCACACTCCCTGACTCAAACTGAAAATCCAACTACAGATAAAGTCAGAAGGCAAAATCAGGGAAACCCACCAACAGGGTGTGGCCACCTGGCCACAGCCTGGCCGCGGAAACGCGGCCAAAGCCGCCTTTCTGTGGCTGTTTGAATATTGTTGGGGGAGCGTTTGCTCCCCTAATATTCCCGGGATCCAACCTGTTAGGGTTTTGTCTATAAATACAGGTTTCAGCTGAGCAAAATGGGACGACCATGCAGAGATAGGATTTAGACTAGTTTTCCATTTTTTAGTTTAGGTTTTTGTTTCTCTTTTTCATGTAATTTTAGTTTTAATTTATGTAATTCAGAGGAGATCAGACTTTCATCGAAGAACAAGAATGAAGCTTGAGCTGAGAGTGACACCGGTGTAAGGTTTCTTTCATTTCTTTGATCGTTATGAAATCGAATCTATGTTCTTTCTTTGTATGTACTTCTTTTTAGTTTTCTTCTTCTTCTTCTTCTTTTCTACTTCACTTTTCTTTTTGGTACAATTGTCTTCCAAGTGAGTCTAAAAGCATCGAAAGAGCCTTGCCTTTGCGAGTGCCACCGATAGCTCATGACGATGGAATTGAGTCTCTCTCTATATCATTTCATGCTTGAGTTGTCTTGATGATGTAATGTGAAAGAGACCAATACTTAACTTTTATGGGCTATGCGCTGATTACCTCCACTTCAAGGTAACATCGTCGCTAAAGACTCAAGGTAAGCTTTTGGTGAAAAGAAGGTAAGTAACTGTTTTTATTTCTTTTCTTTTATTTCTGTAAATTAAATCACCAACACTATATCTCCCAAATCTCTCTTTCCCATTTCTTTGTAATAGTCATTCTCCATTCTTTTTCACTTTCTCATTCTACCATTTTCTCTCTAACCTTAACATAACTCGTTTTCATTTTCATTTCTTTAAAACAAAGAAGAACTTTCGTTTGTCTTCATTAAGATTTCAATAAAGAACAGTAAACGCTTCTATCGCAAAACCCTCCTTGTGGATCACGACCCGCATAGCCACTTGCTATAGCGGTAAGAATTGAGCACTTGCACATCTTTATTCTTAGATCTAAAATTTTGTATTTTGTGTGCAGGTAAAGCTTCAATCAGAACTCTTGTGGCCTCAGGTAGCTCCGAATAGTATTGCAACATCGAGTCATTATGAAGATGTACTTATTGAATTCCATCAGTTTCTTCCGACCCAGTGTAAGTTGTATATTTATTAGAGATATTCAAGATCATTTCCAGCTGAGTTTCACGATATCGATTTACGAGAATCAACAAGAATATAGTATCAGGAGTACAGTAATCAGAAGATGTGAGATTCTAGAGGTGGCCTCCGAGGATTCAAGAGGTGGCGCCCATCACTAGGATATGTGATGTGGCACTTTGTTCCATGTGACACTTAGTTCCACACATCAGGTATGGGATTTTAGAGGTGGCCTCCGTGTTGTTTCACGTGGCACTTAGTTCCACATACCAAAACAATAACAGGAGTATTATGTATCAGGATTCAGTAATAATTTCTCGTAAAATGTAAGCATGATTTGTGCATTATATTCAGTCAGGAGTTACGATACCAAATCTGAAAATAGTGTGATGTAATAGATCAAGAGTTATGGTACCGTTTGGTAATCAATATGTGTTATGTAGTCAGTATCCATATGTTAAGTGTAATGTCAGTATTAGTAGTCAGTAGCAGTAACAGAAGTCAGTGTCAGTAACGGATATTTTGTCAGGTAAACCCTGTCAAATATCAGTATCAGTAATATTGGTATCAGTATCCAGTCAATAATATGAAAGCAGTATTACAACTATGCACTTACAAGCGGAGCAAAGCAGTGCTGGGACAAGATTAGCGAACAGTGTTTATACACCGAAACGCATAAGGGAACTCAGGAATAACTCAATCTTAAAATGTGAGTCTAAATCCGACAGATTTTCGCCTAGGCCTGTCTGGTGATAAAGTGTTGGGTGCTTGGTCCTGCTTACCGGGCGGTAGCGACATAAACAGAATTAATCCGTTAAAACGAAACTAAGCCGTTAAAAATCTCAAAGAGGTTAGTTGAGCTCAGAGGCTGTATAAGTACCTGCAGAAGATGTTAGTACCATACACAAGCAATAAATAATAGAATACAATCAAAAACACAGTCACAAACTCCATATCGTGCTCCTGAGCTGGGTACCCTCTGCCGCCAGTCACCACGAAACTCGAAGTAATGGATGACCTGCAAAGTGATCTCTCAGATGATATTCCAGAACGGTAGAGCATCTGAGGCATAGAACCCCCTGTTCGGCTACCACGAAACCCTAACGGTAGTGGGCGGTGGCGCCGACCTGTTTCCCTTGGATAATCGGGAGGGGACTCTCAGTACTACGATCCTAGAAGAAAAGTTCATCTCGAGAGCTTTTATCTGCAACTTGCATCACAGTTAGTTCCAAATGCCAAAAATATAGATAATTGCAGAAAAGGCGTATAAATATCAAAAAAATACAGAAAATTCCTAAATACTCAGAAAATACATATAATATGTAGAAAATTTCTGAATACATAGAAAAATCCTTAAAATACACAGATAATTTCCAAATACACAGAAAAATACTAAAAATATACAAAAAAATTCCTAAAATGCAGGGAAATTCATAAAAGTGCCCAGCTAATTTCTAAAAATTACAGAAAAATTTAAAAATGCCCAGAACATGAAATATGCATGCACATTTCAAAATATACGTGTACACATATGTATATGCACGTATGCAATAAGGAAAGAGTACTCGCTTATATGGGGAAATACCTGACACCACGTGCACGTGTGTGCACATGTGTATGTGTGAGCATGTATGAAGCCTAGGTGGCTGGCTGTGAGCTCCTAAAGGAAAAGGAGAGAGAAACTGAGAAAGAGAAGGGAAAGAGGGATAATCCTAGAGAGAGAAAATTAGGGTTTGAATTTGGAGGAGAGAGGAAGAGAGTTTGGATGTGTGAATGATGTGGGAAGGTGGAGGAGAGGGAGAGGGACTCCTCTAGAGCTGGCGCCCTGAACAAACAGAGAGAGAGAGAGTGTGTGTGAGAAATCTAGAGAAAGAAAATGAAAGGAAGAGAGAGAAAGTAAGTTTTAGGGCTTTTTAGAGAGAGGAGAAATAGGAAAAAATTATGGGAGATAGGGGAGAGGGAGAGAAATCTCTCTATAGTAGCCGGCCATAGAGAAGTGGAGGGAGGGGAGAGAAATGTAGAGAGAAGTTGATAGAGGAGAGAAAGTGCCATTTTAGGGGTTTTTAGTGGGAGAAAACATATAGGAAAAATAAGGGGTTGTGTTTAGGCCTATATATCATATTAGGATGATGGAGAAGTGGCCATGGAGTTATAAAATTTTTGTAGGATTTTTAGAGAGAGAAAAAGTGGTTTTCTAGAGAGAAGTGGGATTTTAGAGGTTTTTGGAGGGAGAAAAATATGGGTAAATTTAGGGCTGGTTAAGGAAGATGGAGAGAGGCTATGGTGATGGTGGTGAGGTTGTAGGAGATGGTGATAGGTTTTTATGATTTTTAGGGAATTTTTGGATGCCTTTTTGGTGATTCTCTAGAGAGAAAGGTGGACAGAGAGAAAAGGTTGGTCGGCCATGGTTGGGCAGGTGAGGGAGAGGTTAAGGAAAGGGAGGAGGCTTCTTTGAGAAGCCAAGAAACTTGGCTTCTTGGAGAAGCCAAGACTCCTCTAGAAAAATGGAGAAAGGAAAAGAAAAGGAAAGAGAAAAGAAAAAGAAATGAAAACGCAAATAGTAATTTGTTAGGGGGTTACGTGTAAATGTCCCTTGAGAAAATAATAAAAAATAAAGATGATGAAAATTGTTAAAGAAATGAATTTAGAAAAGAAAGAAAAAGAAAAATAGAAGGAGAGAGAAAATATTTAATTAAATAATTATTTAAAAAGAAAATTTATGAAATTTCGAGGATAGAATTTAGTGTCAATGCAAAGTATCGCACAAAAATTTTGAGTCAAACAGAGAAAAATATGTACATGAAATTACATGTGTACGATCAAAACGTCAAAAACCGTAAAAGGATATGTATTCTAGAATCAGGGTATTATAGCGCCCAAATGCGGAGTTCGAGACCCGCATCCAGCATCATCTCAACGGATAAATACAGAGCTCAAGCTCGCATTTCAACTGCAGAGGAGCCCTGCGTCTCAGTTATAACTGCCCTATTGCTGGGTCAAGTACTGTACACGTAATGAGGGGAGTTCACCCCCATTATGGAGGGTTTCTAGGGGATAGTTTTACCCCTAGAACCACTTATAAATAGCTCTGTTTGCTATTGAAGAGGGGACGAAATTTTAAGCTGAGGAAGATTGGCTTTACAAAGAGTTCTATTCTTCTACACCAACTTGCTGAGTTCAAGTTTTGTCTAAGTCTCTTTGAGATTTTATTAGATAGGAGCTGTGCTACTCCATCAATGATTCAAAGAAAAAAGTTCTGAAGAAGCTTGGCGTTCACCCGGTCAATGAAAAATAAGATTTACTTTTCACCGCTAGGCAAAGAACCCAGCGTTAAATAAAGAGAAGATTTGAGCTTGAGTGTTCTCTCTCTCTCTCTCTCTCTCTCTCTCTCTCTCTCTCTCTCTCTCTTGTAGTTGGAATTTGAATTGTTGTAACTTTTCATTGATTCAAGAAAATTTTGCAATATACTTTCAACTTTCCTCCCCGAACAAGAGATGACGACTCTACTTGGGACTACTTTCTCCACTAATGAGCAAGCTATGGTGCAAGGTAATGTCAACTTCATGGGAAGGACGGTTGAGCCATTTGTCATAGAATTCGACTAGGTAAAATACGGAGAGTTTCTCTCTTCTGGCTCCAAGAGCCCCAGAGTGGCATGGCAATACCACAGTGTCTCCTAAGAGATACGCTCTCAAGTCTCTTTGGAGACTTCTCCAAAGATGGCATGTGCAAATAGGGTCATTTCTGGTCGCGTGGCCTGCGTCAACGTCTCCTACGAGATCCGCGAGGCCAATATTATTGAAGGCCAATTTTGCCATTCCCCTCCTCTTAACATTCCTCAGCTCCATGTTACCGGGGGTTCCCAACAACCCGTGAAGCATAACTGGGATGTTGAATATCGATAAAGGCAGACACACATCGACAACAAATGGAAGAAGCAGAAAAAATCATCTGTCCAGCAGATACAGGATGTGAGGCTCAAGACTGCATCTCTTCTGAACTGCATCAGACGCACAAAGTCTACATCTGGATATCAAAATGTAGAGCTCATGAGGCTCACATTTTTTAGGCCCTACCTCACAGACATGACATTTAGCAATGCGAGGTCCACGTCTCTTCTCAGAGACATGAGACCTGCGTCTCTACGCCAAAACATGGGACTCATGAAGTCCACGTTTCTCAAGTGTCGCCAGACAAACGTGACAATCAGCAACACGAGGTCCACGTCTCTTCTCAGCAGAGACACGAGACCCACATCTCAAAGTCAAACGCGAGAGCCGCGTCTGTCCTACAGAATGTGAACTCCACGTCTCTGAACCTTGCGCCCCTGAGACTTGCATCTCAGAGTTGCGACACAAGGTTAACATTCGCTCTCTGACGGCTAAGGTCAAAAAGGAGCTGAAAAGTCCTCATCCTCAGAGATTCGAGGCTGGTCTCTTCGATCCCCCTCCGACGGATCTAAGGGACTACTTGACAAAGAAGAGGAGTGTTCATCAAACCACTCCACAATGATGCTGCGAACAGCTCATCACAGCGGTGCTCTCTGAATGTCACTACAGCTCGCATGCAAGCAAACAGTCAGTGTTCAATCGGTTACCATCTATGCCAGTCTCCCGCTCGGCCAAAAGGCATCGCTCCCACACGAGTAGAACCTTCTCTAATGCGGAGTACCCTGAAGTTACTGCAAATATGGTGGGTCCAAGCACTACACCAAATAGGACTAAGGAGAAGCAGCCGATAGTCAGCTCCGACGAGTCTGACACCAGGCCAGAAAGAGTATATCGGCTACCCGCACTTGGACTGGTGTAATAGCCCCAATGGACTACAGAGACCTAGCCCGGTGCATTGAAGTAAGCGAGGCATACTCTGTCATTGCGAAATCACAGGCCTCAAACTCTTCTATAGAGAAAGAAGCATTCGCATATGGCAGGAACTCCTAAAGAAATGGCCAGCCGCTTTGAACAGCAAGCCCATGTCCAGAGGGAGCAACTCGATATGATTCGTGCTCAATAAGAATCTATCGACACCCTCAAGCAAATGGTTTCACAATTGCTTGAGTACAAAAAGAAAAAGCTGAAGGTCAAGACTCCTTCCAAGAAGTCCAAGGGTAAAATGAAGGAAGGCGAAAGCTCATCTTCTACACATACTACAGATGAAGAGCATTCTAACTCTGAGCCATCCAAGCCTCCATCTGAAGAGGAGTTAATTCAGAGAACGGGAGTACTCATTCTAAAAGGATGAGCAAACTGGAGTAACATCTTGAGGCCCTAGCCAATCGGAAAGGCCTCCAAGAAGCAGGAGTGGTCCGGCCGTACCCGGCTGAGTGAGATCTTGTCCCATACCCTCCTAAATTCAAAGCTCCGACCCTATAGGCGTTTAACGGCAAGGGGTCACTGAACCACCACATATACTACTTCAAGTCCCAAACCGAGAATGTAATATCAAATGATGCCATCCTAGCACGTTTGTTCATCAGCACTCTGAAAGGGATTGCTTTTGAATGGTTTATGAAGCTCCCAGAAGGCTCTATCAAGAACTGGGGCGATCTGGAGAAGCTTTTTCTCACCCGTTTCTTCGAAGATGACTCGGAGATTACCATGCCAACTCTCCTGACGCCGAGACAACAGAAAGGAGAGCCGCTTAAAGTATTTGTGGAGAGATTTCAGAATATGGCACTCTGATATCCCAGCAGTATGACCCAGGCCACCTTGGTGGAAACATGCCGCCACAATTTGCAAACCTTACTCCTACCTCAGATAGGAATAGCTGAAAACCGTAACTAGAAGCAGTTGGTCCAGTAAGGCGAGCAAGCGTGGAGATTGTCGCCAGGGTTAAGACAGAAAAAAATAAGCCCAAACCCGAGAAGTCGACAAGGCGTGTGCCAAAAGCGTCTTTCCAACCTAAAAGGAAGGACACACTGGCCACAGAAACGAAGTCTCCCACTAATCTCTAACAGGCTAGAGGTGGTAGTTCTTCAAACCAGCCATGCGTCAATAAGCAGTACTCCTTCATGGATGAGCATGTTGATTCGTTGTTCAAGTTACTCAACAAGAGAAACAGACTGAAGCTTCCTAAAGCTAGACGTCCTGAAGAGGTGGGCAAGACCGACACCCCAATTACTGCTTGTACCACAGGATGCTGGGGCACCCTACCAAGAGTTGTTATATCTTTAAAGACATCCTCCAAGGTTTGATTGATGCAGAGGTGCTAAAGCTCCGCCCGGAGTAGAAAAAAGTGACAACTAACATAATGTCATTGAAAAGTGCTCTAAAGCCAATTGAAAGCACACCTAGAGGGGGGGAGAATAGGTGTACTTGCTAATCTAGAAACTAAATGCGCTAGATGCGGAAGCTAATGCAAATTTTGTAATCACACTTAATACAACCAACAAGTGTAGCCGAATTCCCCGTGAAGGGCTCTGGACTAACTCCTCTTGATTCTCCTAGAATGGGTTGAGGTGCTATGTGAAGCTCTTGTGGTTAAGTATAAGTGAGGCACACACAAGCAATCCAAGCATATAATGAATAAGCAATATGAATATATGCAAGACACAACACAAGCAATGAATGATATGAATAAAGAATGATGCTTTGCACAAATGTAGAGAGAGAGTTGAGAGACAATGGATCAAACGCAAATGCCAAGATATGTTTCGAGGTTCGAGCCCCTAGCTCTACATCCCCGCCTACACCACCGTGTAGGATTTCCAATCCACTATCTCCCATAGAGGGAACCTCTACCGAAGAGGATTTGTTACAACAATGGAGTACCGAACTCCTCTCTCAAACACCACCTCACAACCGAGGGGTAGGCCCGTAGCCAAACAACAACAACCAACACCTCTACCGAAGAGGGTTACAAACCAATACCACTCTGATCAACCTCTACCAAAGAGGGATACACAAGAATAAGGAGGGTTTACAACAAGTGGTTACAAAGACCACAAACTATCTTTTCCACCAAAAACAAGATCCTAATAGAATAGGATAGAAGATATAGCTCAAGTGGATATCAAGGTGTTTTTGGAAATCAAGTAACAAAGAAAATACTTGGGAAAACTCTTGTAAAAGATAGAGAATGAAAACCAATACAAATATCCCAAATTCCTATTTTCTTTGATTTTCTAAAACCCTTGAAAAACAATAAAGATGAAATCTTTTTGGCACTTAAACTCTTTTAAAAACTTGTTTAAACACAAAACAAACTCTGGTATTTTTCTTTTCAAAAGTCTTATCAAAATCCCCAAAGAGATGGGGTATATATAGCCCCATCAGAAAACTAGCCGTTAGGCTGATCTGGCAGCCTGACAGGCTACCGATCGGCCGGCCCGGCCGACCGCCAACGGTCAGAAATGTGACCATTGGGGCAACCCGGTCAACCGCCCGATCGACCCAAATAAACAGAGAGCACAGCTCTCAGGTCCGGTCGACCGCCCGGCCGACCGTCCCTGTGGCTGCCAAACGTGCACAGGCTTGTGCACGTCGGTCGACCCCAAGGGTCGACCGGCCCTTGGTGCGGTCGACCCTTGCGGTCGGCCGACCTGGCCTGTCAGCCACTGTTCTGGGACAGAAACACATGTTAAAAATATTTCTAAAAAAATCTTTTATCTCTTGTAAAAATACCCAAAAATAGTTTTATCATTTTGCATTGATATATAAACATGTTATAAAAAGTTTGGCTCAAATATCAATCAATATGAACTATTTTTGTGTCTTATCATTTTTACCAAAAATCAAAACATGTATTTTTATCAAACTTGGATTTTTCTAAACATGAATAGGATAGTCAAAATAAGTTTGTATAAGTCATGTAAGCATGTATGTATATAGAGCACATCTAATATACATAAAAACAAAGTAAACTTGCTTTGATCAATCTATTCATGAAACCAAATTCAAAACATAAAACGTGTGTGTTGTGCACTTGAGCATATCAACTATTCTTATCTTTACAAATGGATCTAAGACACACTAAACTAAACTAGGATACCTAAGTCTTCTTGATGATCTTCCATCTTCAAGTCGACTCGATCCCAAACGTGATCCACGAGTGCAAAGGTATGATCTTGATGCTCGGGCACGGGAATCACCAAGTGAAGGCTTCAAAACTCCTCTTTTTGAAGCAATCACCAACTAATATCTTGCTAATGATCTGAAACTTAAAATCACAAGATTATTAGTAAACATAACTACATGAGTTAATCATCATCAAAACTAGGGTGGAAGGCCTTTGGGCCAACAGTCATTTCTTCAGTTCGGGGTACAGCCTCCAATGCCAGCCGGAATAGTTTTCATCCTGAAAGGGGAACTAAGGGTGGTCAATATTGATCCACACCACCAGCAGGAGAAAGGCCCCGTACCTATTCCTACTCCTCAAGGAGAGATCATGTGGGTTCATTCCGACCTCGTGGAAGGCCAGCGTGGGCTACTGTCACCAACAGGAGGTCCAGAAGCAAAGCAAAAGCCTCGCCTTGCAATGTGGTGTATGCTTCCTCCAGAGAAGCAGAAACCGATGTCACCTCGCTAATTAATTCCGAGGAGGAGACAACTGTCCTTGCTGCAGAGCCAAATACAACGCTCATAGTAAGGACTCATTCAGGTCAGTCGTACTTGAAAAAGTATGACAAAATGGTGGCAAATCCGCCTAAACCCACCCAAGAGTTAATCAACCAATCCACGAAGAAACCCGTGGAGAAGAAAAAGGAGCTTCGATATGCCAAAACTCTCCTGAAAGACAAAGTTGAGGGATCTTCAGTACCTTACCACTTTGATGTCTTCGCTCAGCTGGCCAACATCCCAACCAGGATTACCCTCTATGAGCTTCTAAGACTGTCCAAGTCAACAAAGAAAGCTCTTAGAGAAGCTTTAACCGATGTTGAGGCCTTCATGTCTCGGATTCTGGCTAAACCGGAGGAGGAAGATGAAGAAAATTGTCTCCACACCTCTCAATATGTCCCTGCATGACCTTCACTTCAAACGACATGCAGGTTAAAGGGAAACATGATAGGCCCTTGTACTTCATAGGATATACTGGATCATCTAAGGTGAGCCGCATTGAGGTGGATCTAGGATCCGTGTTGAGTATCATGCCCCGCCAGGTCATGCAGCACTTATGAATCCCCACTCATCGATTGAGTGCCACTCAAACTACCATTTATAGCTTAAAAATCAATGATACGCGCCCGATGGGAAAGATCAAACTCAAATGCCGCATTGGGGACCTAAGATCTGAGGTGACGTACTATGTTATTGACGCTGACACTTCATATAACTTATTGCTGGGATGGCCATAGATTCATCGCAATTCCATTGACCCCTCTATTCTCCATCAAGTCATGAAGTATGTTGACAGAGATAGAAAAGTCTGAACGTTGATTATTGAAAGGCATCCATTCAAGAGGGTAGAGAACTACTTCACAGACTCTCTCCTATACCAGCATTCTCTGAAAACAGACGAGAATCCCAGCCAGAGGAACTAAACTCTAATAATGAAGCTGATATCAAACCAGAGGTAGAAGAAATATATATTTGGGAGCTAAATCCTCTTGTAACGAGGGTTAATAAGCTCGATGACAATAACGCTGCCAATGATGTAGGCGAGTGGTATATTAATGAAGAGTTAGATTTGGCTTATTTTTTTGTATTTGCTTATAGTTTTGTACCGTCAGATACTAGTACCGATGTAGATGATGACCCCTGATCGGCAATAGTGCCCTGTCATCATTGCACGCACTGGTGAGATCATCTCTCACGGTTATCAAAGCGTCAGTGATGTGAAAGGAACTTCTTCAAGATCCTAGCAAGACGCAAAGGTCAAAAACTGATCTTTTTGGAAGAGTTGAGTCCAAATCAATAATTCGCGAAGACTCGAAAAGCGAAATTGAACTCCCTCAGTTCTCTCTTTACGAGCCAAATGTATTCAAAATAATGAAGAACATGGGGTATGACCTATCAAGTGGTCCTAGCTTGAACTTTGGTAGAGAAAGGAGAACACTACTTCGATCCTTCGTTCCAAAAGGGAAAGCCCCTGACTATTATCATCGTACTTGCAGGGGTTGGGCTATGTGTCAACTCCAATCCTGTCAGCCTCTGAGTCTGAAGAATCATTATATCATAACCACTCGTCAGTTACGTCATCATGGGAGTCAGATGTCAGTGTTGGCAACATCTTCAAAGACCTTTCGGTAAACATGGGTTCAACAAGCTACCCGGAAGATAGAGATGAAGAAATGATCCAATCAGATACGGATCCCTAGATCAAACATCTAAATACTCTATGGGATATTCGCTTTGAATAATGTGAACCACCCAAGAGGATAGGTAATTCAGATCAATCTAGGAGACGAGGCTAATCCTAAACCCATCTTCATAAGCGAAAGCTCACCTCCCGAGAAAGAAGATCACGTATGTCTCGTGCGAGAGTATATAGATATCTTCGATTGAAACTATGAGGATATACCTAGGCTTGATCTCAGGTGGCTATGCATTGTCTCAATATCAATCCGGATGTGAAGCCCATCAAGCAGCAGAAACTACGGTTTCGTATAATAGAAGCGATTCAATTGGAAGTCACGAAGTTCATAGACTCCAGTTACATCAGGGAAGAACAATACCTTGATTGGGTAGCTAATATCATCCCCGTCACCAAGAAGAGTGGGAAGATCCGGGTTTGCATTGATTTCTGTGATCTAAATGAAGCTTGTCCTAAAGATGAGTTTTCCCTTCCAATCACGGATGTCATGATTGACAACACGTGTGCGTTTGAATAGATTCTTTCATGGATCGTTTTCCTAGATACATCAAATTAAGATGTACCCTGACGACGAGAAGTATACATTCTTCATGACATCACTAGGGTGTTGGTTATAGTGTGATGCCTTTCGGATTGAAGAATGCAGGGGTGACATAACAAAGAGCTACGAATACATGTTTCTACGAGCATATACACAAAACAGTGAAATGCTACATAGGCGATATTGCAGTAAAAGGTCGTGCCAAAGGTGATCACATAGCAGATCTGAAGACAGTATTCGACATCATGCGGGTGCTTCAATTGAAAATGAATCCCACCAAATCCTTCCTGAGTGTAGCCAGTGGTAAATTCTTTGGGTTTGTTGTGACATCCAAGGAATCCACCTCGATCCAGAGAAAGTTCACGCCATCCAGGAAATGCAACCTCTAAGGAATCTTAGAAAGCTTAGAGGATTGTAAGGGTGACTAGCCTACATCCGAAGGTTTATCTTGAATCTCTCAGGACGATGACAACTCTTCACCAAATTGATGAAGAAGGGTGTTTCATTCATCTGGGATGATGCTTGCCAATAAGTGTTCAAGGAAATCAAGCGGTACCTTACGCATCTACTTGTCCTTATAGCTCTGGTGTCAGGAAAACCTTTCCTGATATATGTTCTAGCTATGGATCATTCTCTAGGAGCTTTGCTAGCCCAGAATAATGATCAGAGACGTGAGCAGGTAATCTATTAGCTGAGTAGACCATGATCGAAACTGAACATCGATACAACCCGATCGAAAAAGAATGCTTGGCGTTGGTGTTCGCTGTTCAGAAGATACGATACTACCTGGTGGGCCAAACTATACACATAATATCAAAACACAATCTATTAAGATTGCTAATGACGAAGCCATCATCGTTGAATGGTCGATAGGCGAAATGGGTCATATTGATCTCAATATGAGATGCAATTTCTGCCACAAAAAGCTGTGAAGGGACAAGAAGTGTCAGACTTCTTCGCTGAATATCCAGATCCAAGAACGACCAAACTTTACGAAGATCTCCCAGATAAGATCGCTGAAGTTTACATGACACAGACGACTTTTGAAGAACAGGTATGGCAACTCTTCTTCGACGGCGCATCAAGAACGGGTCCTCGAGAAAGTATCATAGCGGGAGCGGGGGTAGTACTTGTCTCCCCACAGAACTACGTAATCTCTCGTGCATTCTCATTAACTGAGTCGTGTTCCAACAACGTAGTGGAATATAATGCTCTCTTGGTCGGGATGTAAATCGCCAATGAGATTGGCGTTAAAAATCTCAAAATATACAGTGATTCAAAACTCATCATCAATCAGGTTTGCGGGGAGTACGAAGTTAGACATGAAGACTTAGTGCCCTATCATAACGCAACCATCCACATAGCGAAAAAGTTCAGAAACTTCTACATTGACCATGTACCTCGCTAGCAAAATACGCATGCAGATGCATTGGCGTCTCTCGCCACTTTTTTGGCTCTTCCAGCTGGGGTGACAGTGAATGTACTCATCTACAACCATAACTTGTACTGTCCGAAGTTCGCCCTTGAAGATGATCAAACGCCAACAGGAGACCTTCAAGTTAAAGAAACTCTAGAGACTTCAGCAAGTCCATAACTTAGGGATTGGCGATTCTCGTACATTGACTATACCTTGTATGGTATACTGCCCGATGATCCTAAAGAGGCAGTTGCCATTAGAAGGAAAGCCCCTAAATTTTGCTACAATACGATCACACGAACACTGTATCGTTGATCGCACGATGGAATTCTCCTCTACTGCCTATCATATAAAGAGGCACATGAGGCACTCAAAAAGGCGCATGCCGGTATGTGCAGAGCTCACCAACCTAGTTCAAAACTTGGAGATCAACTCTAAAGACTGGGGTATTATTAGTCAAAGATGATCCCTGACGCCATCACTTACGCTAAGCGATGCCATGCCTGTCAGGTCCATGGCGACTTCATTCATCGGGTGCCAGGACATCTTCATCCTATGACTTCTTCCTGACCATTTGAGACGTGGGGAATGAACATGGTTGGTCCTATCAACCCATCTTCATCCAAAGGAGATCATTTATCTTAGCTATAATCGATTACTTCTCCAAATGGCGGAGTCAATCCCTCTAAAGCAGGTAAAGATATCTTACGTGATGAAGTTTATCAAATATCATGTGATCCACCGCTTTGGTGTGACACGACGGATCATCTACGATAATGGGCCTCAGTTTGTCAGCCAAGCATTCTAGAGATTCTGCAATAAGTTCAGAATCTAAAGTGTGTCTTCAATGGCATAGTACCCAGTCGCTAACGGCCTTGCAGAATCTTTTAATAAAATCATTGGGAAGCTTCTCAAGAAATTTGTCTCAAAAAGTTAACGCGACTGGGATGACAAATTAGGTGAATGTTTATGGGTTTATCGCACAACAGTGAGAGCCCCGATGAAAGCTACATAATTCTCTTTGGTGTACAGGTGTGAAGCCGCACTCCCGCTAGAAATTTAGATTCCATCTTTGCGCGTTGCCTTGACAACAGAGATGACAGATAAGGAGAAGCATCGCAACTCCAGCAGCTAAAAGCTTTGGACGATAAACACCTGCAAGCTCAACGACAAATTGAGCTTTATCACGCTCGAATTTTCAGAGCCTTCAATAAGAAAGTTAAGGAGCGGACTTTTAAGAAAGGCGACCTCATCTTGGCTGTCAGAAGACCCATGGTAATGACACATAAGACGAAAGAAAATTCCAACCTAAGTGGGAAGGTGTGGTACAGTCAGTCTACTCAAATGGAGCATATCGCCCGATAAATCCAGAAGGCGATATACTTATGATGCTGATTAATAATAATTTTTTGAAGAAATACTACCCTTGATCATGTTAATATTAAACCTCTGATCATTGGATCAAGTATGTATGATGCTTGCATCGAATGCATTCCCCTATGATGGAATTCTCGATTGACGACTATGTTCTACTCAACATGAGTAAAATAGTCCTTGTTGATCAACAGCTACTCGGCGATAGGTGGGACCAGCATCGATGACCCAACATCATTTGAGTTCTAATCAGCACGTAAGAAGCTGGTTAAGAGGAATAATCGGGTGAACAACGCAGGAAAACACGATCCAATCCTTAACAGAATTGAGCTGATAAAGACAAGCTAACTCAGTATTAGTTTTGTCACTCTTCTTTAAAGATTATCAAAATCCAACGCCCTCAAACGGCTAAGGATAGGAAAAAAAATATTGGCTTTTAAGTCCAACAGAAATTCTTGATAACTCATCACGCTGAGGGGAATAGCATGGTTAGCCTAACTCAAACGGTAGTTAGTAAAGACATAACAAATCCGTTAATAGCTAAGGGTTTGCTAAAAATCCTAAGGGACTTGGTCTCGCCTTCCCCTCCAAAATCCCTTATCAATTCCCTTCTACGGAATGGCAGGACCGCAAAAATACATGTATCTATTCCCCAGTGAAATGAGCGCAGACTTGTCACATTAACAGTAAACCTCTGATAATCCACTTTCCTCAACCCCTAACGGAGTCCGTCAAGTTAACAATAAACCTCTGATGATTTATTCTATTTCCCGCCAAAATCTCCTACCATTCCCTCCTATAGAGTGGTAGGTCTACAAACTCAATCGCTGTTATGTTAACACTACACCTCTAACAATGAAAAGCTCCAATACTCCCCAGTGAGTACGAACTTCCACTCGACTCCCTTATATGGAGGCATACGTCCTCAAAATTGTCAAGTTAACACTACACCTCTGACAATCCAAACTTTACTTGCCAATTCTCCTCAATAAAATAGTAAGTCCTCAAAATTGCTCATATCGCAAACCAAATATTGTCATATTTGCACTACACCTCTGACAAACTACTGTTAAGTTTCATATCACACCTCTAACAGTGACCAAGTTGCTGTCAAGTTCAACACTAAACCTCTGATAGTCACTTCCCTCAGCCTTCCATATTAAAGCTGAGACGAGCGATGCTAAGTTCAACATCATACCTCTAGCATCCGGTTCATTGTTAAGTTTAACACTACACCTATGATAATGACTTTCCCTCGTGCTTTCGCATCAAAGTCGAGATGATCAATGCTAAGTTCATTATTACACCTCTATCATTCGATGTCAAGTTCAATACTACACCTTTGACATTACCCCACTGTTAAGTTCAACACTACACCTATGACAGCGATATCTTCAGTTTTCCCAATAGAACTGAAATTCCTGTGGGACTAAGTTAACAGTACACCTCTATCTCACATCCTTGTCAAGTTAATATCACATTTTTGATAAGATTCAATCCAATCTATTAAGTTAATATCACACCTCTGACGGTAAAGAAATACTCAGATCCCCAAAGGGTCTAATCTCACTTATTATTCTCTTCAACAGAATGGCAGATCCACTTAAAAATACTATTAGGTTAATATTACACCTCTAACAGTATTCTCTTTAATCCCCAACTGAATCTTAATTACGCTAACACTAAACCTCTGATGATAGACTCAATTATAATCCCTCGCAGACTGAAAACTTTACTTGTCATTCTCATCCATAAAATGGCAAGTCCATAAAACCTATTTCACATCTGTCAAGTTAATATCATACCTTTGACAGTAACTTTTTTAATTCCTTAAATGGAATTGAAAATTTTCAACTTTGAGTTGCTAAGTTAAAATATCACACTTCTAGTAAATCAAAGATAATCGTTTTCACTTGTCTGATTTTCAATGCAAAAAGAAAGTCAAGACAAATAAGAAGGCAGGAAAAGTGTCACTTTTATTGATATTCAAAAATGTGAAAGTGATACAAAATACTCTTTTTTTCAATTAGATTGATTGTTATAATAAAGGAGTATAAAGAAGTCCCTCTTGCTAAGCGAAAGGTTGCACTCACTCCTTGAAATCTTGAAGATACACAAATCTCGTCTTCTTGACTGTGGCCGGGAACAGCAGATCAACTTCCTCTCCTCCTGAGAACAATGGTGTTTCTCGAGGTCGAAATGCAAGGGAGTATTCTGATTTCACCCGACCAACTGGTGCGAAGGTCTTCACAAGATCATTGCTTAATGGAAATCTCCGCCACCAGAAAGTCATCCAATGAGCATGAATTTTTCGTCGCTGTTACTTCTTTGAATAAGACTGATGAAGGGAGGATCTAAAACCTTACTGGTGATATACTCTTTCCCGTGACCTTCAAATGCGTCATTCTCATCGTAATCAGGAAGGATCCAAGACCTTACTGGTGCATCATGCCTAATAAAGTTTTGATGTATATCGAAAATCACACGGATCTTCCTCGCCCTTGGACAGAAGTTTTGACTTCTTAAGTGGTCGCAATTGAACGAACTAGTCGTTTCATGTCTACATCAATGAACGGGCAAAGACACAGGAACCAGCACCAACGATATGGCTAAGACCTCTGATAGGTAGTAAAAAATGTATATTTATCACTACATTTACTATCATATTTCCCTATTTATTCCTATAATTATGCACTATTACTAATGTTTTATTATTTAATGTGTGCAGGCCTTGAGTAATTATTTAAATAAAAGAATAAAGCCTAAATGAAGCCCAGAAGCCCAAAAAGCCCATGTGCAAGCCCATGTGTAAAAGTTGTAGTAATTTAGAAGTTTCTTATTATCTAACCTAATCTAAACTTGGATTTTTAAACTCTTTATTTAAAATCTAAGTGAGGAAAAGGAAGGATAAGAAAGAACTCCTAATTGCTAAAAGAAGAGGAAAAGGATGGACTTCTACTCAACCCTAGTTGCTTGCAAGACAAGGCTAAAGATAAAAGGAGAAGAGTTTAAAGATAAAAATCGTTTCAAAAAATTCGGATTCAGACTGTACACGTTTTAGTGTTCAGATCATAACTTTTGCTACAAATATTGAAATTCGATAATTCAAGATGATCCAGAAAGAAGATTTGAAGAACTACAACTCTTATGTTGATTAAACTTTCGAATTCAGTCAGCAGATAAGCCATATTCGGTGATCAACATGATAACAAGTTGTAGGACAGATTTGAACTTCTATGGATAAGTCAAAATAAGTTTGGAGATAAAAGAAAAATTCAAATTCAGAGATATTTTGCTCCTCTTATCTTCATACGCTTCTTATCGTCTGGTTTTCTCCTATAAATACCCCTGCATAGCAACAGAGGAAGGGCAGATCTCAGAAGCTCAAGGGCAGGTGTACAGAAACGAGCTTAGGGTTTTTCTTTAGATTCTCTCTAATTTATAGATTGTAACTTAGGTTTGTTTTAGTTTTCTTTTATGTAATTTTTATTTTTTTTATGTAACTGAGAGGAGAGACGAGTTTCATGGAGGAAGGAGATCAAGCTTGTACTGAGGTGACATCGGTGTTAGTCTTTTCTTTCATTGTTATAAGAATCAAATCGAAGTTCTGTTTCTTCTTTTTCTTGTTTTGTTTTTGTTTCCCTCTTTTGTGTTGGTTGATCCAAGTAAAACCAATAGCCTCGAAGTTTCCTTCTCCTTGCAAGTGCCGTTGATGGTTTATGAAGATGAACATCCATTTCCATGGTAGTATAGCTCGCCCTTTTATTTTATAGTGTAAATCGGGAATGGGGGAAGATCTTATATTCCATGCTTCGCTCGCCTTCAAAGAAAGGTACATCATTGATACGGTCCAAAGGTAAGCAAACGCCGAAGAGGTAAGTATGTTTTTAGTTTTCTTTCTTTTATTTCTTTAGCTTAGATTATCAACACCACAATATTCTCAATCTCTTCCACTCTTTTTCATTGTAAATATCATTGTAAATATTATTGTAAATATCATTGTAAATAAAAGAAAACTTACTAAAAAAGCTTCCATCGCTAGTCCCTCCCTGTGGATCACGACCCGCATAGCCACTTGCTATAGCGGTAGAATTGAGTACCTTGCACATCCTATTCTTAGATCTGAAATTTTGTATTCTTGTGTGCAGGTAAAATCTCAATCAAAATTTTGACGCCATTGTCGGGGAGGGACGGTAAGTTATTCTCTAAAAAAAATTATTGATTTATTTATTATTTTTGTTTGCAGGTTCGGAGAACAGGAAATCTAACAGCAGCAAAGGACATATAGTAACTCTGTGCCTCTGCCCTCGAAGGCAGAGCAGCAGAGCCTACTACAGAGCCGCGTTTGCGCAGCAATAGCCGCGTTTCCGCGGGCCTGAGTAGTGAACTACTCACTCAGTTTTCTGCAGGTTGCTGCAAATTGTAAGTTTTGTTTAATGCTCTGTTAACTTTTCTTTGTAATCACCCTGTACACTGCTAATTAACTAACAATAACTTATTTGTTGAAAAATAAAAAAAATTAGACTCTTGCATCTTAGGCATGTGTCTATTTAATTTTTTTTTAATTTCTGTTGAAGAGTGCTGGAGACAAGGTACGTTCGCATTGCATATAGACTAGGAAGCACCCTTGGCTGATTTACTGCTTTTGAGTGAATATTTGTTTATTGCTTTACACGTGCACTAAATTGACTTAAGGGCTTGTCCTATAAATAAGATAAGGTGGGGATTTCATCACCCTTCCTTGGCCCACAAACAATCTCCTCACTCACTAACCCAAGCCTAACTAAAAATGAGTAGACGTTGGCCCTAGGGACATCTCGGACTCAATTAGGAGATTATCCTAAGGGGGAACGGTGTTGGAATTTGACTCCTGCCAAATCAGTGTCTAGGAAGGGGATTGAGGGCCGAAAGCCTGAAGGCTGGTGGTTACTTAATTAAGGAACGTCTTTGACGGATAACCTCCCACCAATCTTGCTCTGACCTGGCTGATTAACTTGTGGTCAAAGTCTGCATCCTACCTCCCGTGGACAGTCTAACCAGTTAGGAGTCGTCTAGGTCATAGGTCTACCCTAACTTAGGTTAGAATTTTTTCTTTTTTGTTTGCTTACTTGTTTGTTTTTTTTGTGTGATATGGCTTATAACAACAATTTTTCCAATTTTAATCCATATTACACACCAACCTCTTTTTCGGATATTACCAACCCGGCATATCCTAACTTTAACCAACCTAATGTGCCAGAGTGGTCTTATCCGCATGAATATAACCCATGCCCCCCATCTTATGATCATAATTTTCACAACAATTTCAACTCCTCACAGAGTCCATGGGGATACGCCTCCCCCGAGTCCAATTTTCAACCAACTTGTCTTCCTTCTCCACCTTGTCCACAATATTTCCAAGATTCATACTCAGTTCCACCAGTTCATAATAGAAAACCATTTATCTTGGAAATGATGAGTATGCATGAGTCCAAGCATCAATCACCATCAATCTTGGACATGATGATGTGTGAGTCCAAGCAACAATCACAGAATCTGACCGACTCACAATTTCATCACGATTGTCACAACAATACTTCATCTTTTCAAGTCCAAACACAACAAAATGATGCACCAATCGACTATGAAAAGATGCTTGAAGCCATGACTCAGGCTAGAATCGCTCGTGATCATGAAATAGATATGATGGTTCAAACTTTACGTTCTCACCGTTCGGCCATTTCTGATAACCATTCTGTTAGAGCTGAAGAGTCACGTTGCTTTGGAAAACAAGATTCTATTTCAGTACAATCATTTAAACTTGCCCAAACTCCAAATTTTGAAAATGACATTGATAATTTGGCAAGTTATTCATTTCCTGAAATAGAACTTGAGAATGATCCTGACCCTCAACTTGGTTATTCAATTCTACTTCCTGATCCAATAATGACTCTGGTGTCTTCACCTGATTTCAATACTTTTTCCGAGTCAACATTGAATCCGGTGCCAATTCGTAATGAAATTGAATCACCCATCATTGATGATCATCATATTGAACTTGACCGATTTCATACTTTTGAAAGTCCCAGTGACAAATTGGCAAGTTCTCAATTTTATGAAATTGAACTAAATGAGATATGTAACCCTGATTCTCAAATTTGTGATCCAGTTCAAATTCTCGAATCAATATTGACTCCTGTTCTGTTACCCGATTTGAGTAATTTTTTAGAGACAGTTTTGATTCTCACACCTGTCATTCTTGAACTTGACTCACTAATATTAAGTCACATTCTATTGCGGAAAAATAAATGTGGACTAGAGTTTCAACTTCTTGACTTGGACCCACTTCCTGATCCAATCTCGACTCCTAAACCTTTACTTGACTTAAGTCACCTTCCTGAGTCGGTATTAGTTCCTGTACTTCCTGAATCCAAGTCAATCATTCTATCTTTTCACACTCCATTTTTGGACAAGGCGGTTGACAAAATTGACTCCGAATATTATTATGAAATTTGAAAATTAGATGGGGTGAAATTTTTAAAAAATGTTCATACACACATCATTTTAGTGGGTTATCCAAGAGAGATTTCTGGTGGGTTCCTTCGAACTCCACAAAAATTCGATTGGGTCACATTTCGTGGACCAATCAGACCACCACCGGAACCACCACCTTGAGGTAACATCTGCATTCCCTTTCTTCTTTTTCATGCATACATGCATTCATTCATACATTGAGGACAATGCATGAGATAAGTGTGGGGGGAAGATTTACTAACATACTAACATAGGTAGATATAACATACTAACATAGGTAGATACTAATAAAAAAAATTTTAAAAATAAAAAAAATAAAAAAAAAACTTTTTGAAAAAGGGACAATATTTTGACTTATCTTTTGAAAGAAATCTAAGTTAGTCTTAAAAATTAGGAAAATCATGATTACGATTTCTAAAAACTTGGTCAAAATAAATAAATTGTTGAATTTTTAGGTATAGGAGGAAAAATTGAATAAGTAATTAGTCTTGATTTTTACCTTAATGAAATGTGCATACCTAATACATTACATATCTAGGATTTTAAGACAAAGACTCTTGTGCCTTTAAAAATAATAATAATAATAATATTAATAATAATATTCACTAATTAAGCTGGATACATGTGCCTCAAAAAGCATCAGTATTCACGCCTAAAAGTGATTTTATAAATAAAGTCCTTAGTTTTGTGGCCTAGTTCACTCAAATCCTTAAGTCCGTGGGGTGTTTTCTCACCTGGTGTCCTAAAACCAACCAGTTTGGGAGCCACCGACTTTAAGTTCGCTACATGGGTGGATTAGAAAGCCTAAGAAAACTAAGAAATATTACTTATATATGTACTAACACATCTAATAGTCAATTAGTTAGGTATGAGGGCCTCAAGAAGCCTTCATGCTTACGCGAAAGAAAATTAGATGAGTTATACATATTTAAAAAAAAGAAAGAAAAAAAAGAGAAAATAATAATAAAAAAGGGGGCATGAGAGTCCAAGTTAAAGAATTCCTAGCAAAGATTCACAAGGATGCATATGACTTAGGGTAACGAAAGAGACTATACAAAAATATCAATTTTGATCCTTACCTAAAATGGATAACAATTTACTATATAAAGACTAAGTTTAAGAATGAATAAAAATGATAATCCTAAAAACTTATAGATTACTTAGTTTCTTCAAACATATTTCAAATATTTTCCTTTTTGTAGATTTTGTGGGTGTAATCCGCTGAAAACCCTCACGAGACAACACTCGTCCTCTAGGGTAACCTAGAGGTTTAACGACTTGTTGCACGTGCTAAGTGCAACCGTGATTCCTACGAAAGTGAGTTAGAATAGATTAATTTTTCTTTTCTTTTTTATTTTTACTCGAGGACGAGCAAAAAGATAAGTGTGGGGGTGTGATGGTAGTAAAATGCATATTTATCACTACATTTACTATCATATTTCCCTATTTATTCCTATAATTATGCACTATTACTAATGTTTTATTATTTAATGTGTGTAGGCCTTGAGTAATTATTTAAATAAAAGAATAAAGCCTAAATGAAGCCCAGAAGCCCAAAAAGCCCATGTGCAAGCCCATGTGTAAAAGTTGTAGTAATTTAGAAGTTTCTTATTATCTAACCTAATCTAAACTTAGATTTTTAAACTCTTTATTTAAAATCTAAGTGAGGAAAAGGAAGGATAAGAAAGAACTCCTAATTGCTAAAAGAAGAGGAAAAGGATGGACTTCTAATCAACTCTAGTTGCTTGCAAGACAAGGCTAAAGATAAAAGGAGAAGAGTTTAAAGATAAAAATCGTTTCAAAAAATTCGGATTCAGACTGTACATGTTTTAGTGTTCAGATCATAACTTTTGCTACAGATATTGAAATTCGATAATTCAAGATGATCCAGAAAGAAGATTTGAAGGACTACAACTCTTATGTTGATTAAACTTTCGAATTCAGTCAGCAGATAAGCCATATTCGGTGATCAACATGATAACAAGTTGCAGGACAGATTTGAACTTCTATGGATAAGTCAAAATAAGTTTGGAGATAAAAGAAGAATTCAAATTCAGAGATATTTTGCTCCTCTTATCTTCATACGCTTCTTATCCTCTGGTTTTCTCCTATAAATACCCCTGCATAGCAACAGAGGAAGGGCAGATCTCAGAAGCTCAAGGCAGGTGTACAGAAACGAGCTTAAGGTTTTTCTTTAGATTCTCTCTAATTTGTAGATTGTAACTTAGGTTTGTTTTAGTTTTCTTTATGTAATTTTTATTTTTTTTATATAACTGAGGGGAGAGACGAGTTTCATAGAGGAAGGAGATCAAGCTTGTACTGAGGTGACATCGGTGTAAGTCTTTTCTTTCATTGTTATAAGAATCAAATCGAAGTTCTGTTTCTTCTTTATTCTTGTTTTGTTTTTATTTCCTCTTTTGTGTTGGTTGATCCAAGTAAAACCAATAGCCTCGAAGTTTCCTTCTCCTTGCAAGTGCCGTTGATGGTTTATGAAGATCCATTTCCATGGTAGTATAGCTCGCCCTTTTATTTCATAGTGTAAATCGGGAATGGGGGAAGATCTTATATTCCATGCTTCGCTCGCCTTCAAAGAAAGGTACATCGTTGATACGGTCCAAAGGTAAGCAGACGCCGAAGAGGTAAGTATGTTTTTAGTTTTTAGTTTTCTTTCTTTTATTTCTTTAGCTTAGATTACCAACACCACAATATTCCCAATCTCTTCCACTCTTTTTCATTGTAAATATCATTGTAAATATTATTGTAAATATCATTGTAAATAAAAGAAAACTTACTAAAAAAGCTTCCATCGCTAGTCCCTCCCTGTGGATCACGACCCGCATAGCCACTTGCTATAGCGGTAGAATTGAGTACCTTGCACATCCTATTCTTAGATCTGAAATTTTGTATTCTTGTGTGCAGGTAAAATCTCAATCAACCTCCAAGAAGAAAAAAATTCGAGGGTTAAATTTCTATAAAGACAGAAACTATGAATACAAAGCCACTGACGCGGGTCTTAAGTCATGAACTCCAGACACAAGTCTTATACGCGAATCTCGCATTTAAAGTTTCAAAACGCAAAGTTTACCACGCTCTGTAAAGATGGAAAATATGGATCCAAGGGCACAGACGCGAGTTTTAAGAATTTTTTTTAAGTCATGAACTCTAGACGTGAGTCTTATACGCGAGACTCGTGTTTAAAGTTTCAAATGTGGAGTTTACCATGCTCTGTAAAGATATAAAATATGGATCTGAATGCACAGCCCAACATTAGACTCGCGTCTGATGATTGAAATGCGGGACATATATTAAGGGTGCAAACGCAGGCCTTAAAAATTTTCTAAGTCATGAACTCCGGACGCAAGTCTTATACGAGAGACCCGCGTCTAAGACTTCGAGATGCAGAGTTCACCATGCTCGCGTCTAAAGATCTCAAAAGAGTAGACACGAGTCTTAAAAATTTTCTAAGTCATAAACTCCAGACGCGAATCTTATATGCAAGCCCCACGTTTAAGGCCTCAAAATACAGAGTTCACGATGCTCGCGTCTGAAGAACTCGGGACTCAGAAATCTACAAGCTCGTGTTTCATCAATTAACGTGAAGATTGCGTTTGCAGAGCATGGACGCATGGATCTCAAGTCCACTATCTAAATTTCAAGAAAGAAGTTTTAAAAGTTTCAAGAAGAGATCAAGAGAGAGAGAGCATGGATCTCATGTCAACTGTCTAATCTTCAAGAAAGAAATTTTCAGAAGTTTCAGGAAGAGATCAAGAGATAGAGTCTCTTCATGATCGGCGATGACAGAGCTCCAAAGAAATAGAGTCTTATTATAGCAAAGACCATTTCCTACCTGAAGAAGAGTTCTTTAGAGGGAGGACATCATCCGTCAGGATACGACCATGAAAGCATCAGGGGAAATATTTTGAAATCACTTAACAGTGTTAATCTTCGAAGAAGATTGTAAGAAATCATTAAAACTTTGGGTTCTTTTAAGAACTCTGGAAGTTCTTCAGGTTGCATGTCCGAAGAAGATAAACTAAGAACTAAAAAAGTTCTTCATAGCACATGCCCGTGAAAAAAAAACAGTCAAGATGAATGACTGTTAAGAGGCTCATGGCCTATTTATAGGCTCGCTAATGGCCATTAATTAACGGCATAAAAATCAAAACCGTTCTTAAAGGTCAATTAATAGCCTTAATTCGCAACGCGAATCTCAAATCCAGTCTGAGCATGACACGTGAATTTTTGTCCCGGGAAATCCCACGACGCTTGGGTTTTCAATACCGGACACGCGTCCCCAATCGTCAACGCCGGCTCTGCCTTGAAAAATCCAGCGAGGTCTTCGCGCACAAAGAGTCGCGTCATCAGAACCGCGTCTCTATAACTACAAGTGACGCTTCAAGGTCGCGTTTTGAAGCCTGCGTCCCTTCACAAACGGAAGATCGTGTCTCCTCCAACAGTTAAAGGCTGCCTTCCCTTAACAAAATGAAAACAACGTCTCTTCGACCGCCGAAAGATGCATTCTCTCAACAAATAGAAGAACGCATCCCTTTGACGGCCAAGGGTTGCATCCCTAACATATAGGGTCGCGTCTCTTCAATGGTTCAGAGTCGCATCTTCTCTAACAAGTCAGGGTCGCGTCTCCCCAATAATTCAGAGCCGCGCTTCCTTAATAATTCAGGTCCGCATCTCCACAACAATTCAGAGCCGCGTTTCCCCTGCAATTCAGGATTGTGTCTCACCTACAACTCAGTGCTTCTTGAGTTTCTCCCCTACAACTCAGAGTCGCGTCTCAACAAACAGCTAAGAATCGCGTCTCCACTATGGCCAAGAACTGCGTCTCAATTGCGCGTCTCCTCACCAAGAGAGACCCATGTTTTTACAACAAGCATGAGTCGTGTTTTTCATGTTCTCACTTGTTCAATACAATGGCTGCGTCTGTGAGAGTTGTGTTCTCTCATACAATAAAGAGTACGTCTGATTCTCAAACACAAAAGAAGGAATAAAGACGAGATAAAATTAAAAATTTTATTATTTATATCAAAATGATAAAAGTGATACATGTTAGCCCAAAGCCCATCACTCTAGTTTTGATGATGATTAACTCATATAGTTATAGTACTAATGACCCTGTGTTTAATTAGTTTTAGAATTCTAATCAAGATCTTAGTCGGTGTTTAGTTTCAATGAAAGATTCAAAGTCAAGTTTTGAAGCTAGCACGTGTTGATTCAAGAGCTCGCGTGTCAAGATTGCATCGAGTACTCAAAGAGGAGTCTAACTCACAGATCAAGTTTTGGACCAAGTCATGATGAAGAAGAAGATTTCAAGAGAAGATTTTCGAGACTTAAGTATGTTTGTAAGTGTTAAGATTTATGTTTTAGATAAGTTGTAAAGAATAAATTAGTTGTGGATTACTCAAGCTCATATACACACAAAAATATTTTAAAATATTTCATGTTAAATAGTTTTAGTTTTTGAAAAATATATGTTTTGGCTTTGAGCTTCAAAGAGCACATCTTTATGTTTCATGAATAGATTTCATCAAAACAAATTTACATAGTTTACATGTGTATTGGATTCTATACATATACATTGATGGTTCAAATGTTTAGAAAAACTTATTTTGATGTTTCTAACTCATGGTTTTAAGTTTTATATTTATCAAAATTTTGTTTAGAGCTTATTATCAAAACATAGATATTTCATCTTATATGTGTATTGGATCATATCCATGCACTCCATGCTTCAAAAGTGTTTTAATATCTTATTTTTGTATTTTGACAAGTTTTGAAAAAAATCAGTTTTTCATTTAAAAGTTTGATTTTGAAAATACAGTTTTTGGTTTAAGGCTAAATTTTTATATCGCATTCAAATTGTTTGTTAAATGTGTTGATTTTTAATCACACATATTTGTATTTCAAAGTATTGATAAGAACTTATTTTTGTGGATTTTATATGATTTTATGAGATTTTATAGGAATTAATCAAGTTAGATTTATTGACCTATAACGCTGTCTTGAGCCTGCTGGCGGTCGACCGACCAGTCGACCGGACCAGAGCTCGATCGATCGATATGCACAGGACGTGCACAACTGCCTTGGCCTTGGGCCGGTCGACTGCACGGTCGACCGATCCAGAAATCTTGCTCGGATCTGGCCCCGGTCGACTGATCCAGAGAGTTTACTCTCTGGCTCTGGCCTCATTCGACCGGCGGTCGACCGTTAGGAAAGTTTGCCTAGGGCGGCGATCAAGCGGTCGACCGATAACCCAACGGTCAGAATTCTGACCGTTGACCGGTCGATCGGCCGGTGGACCGACAGGCATCTGACCCCCAACAGCTAGTTTTCTGTAGCCTATAAATTGGGGTGTTTTGGGCCAGTTTTGGTTAAGATTTTTGGGAGAGTTTTCTAGAGCTATTTTTCAGTCTTCTACAGAAGTTTTTCAATAAGATTTTAGAGCTTTCATTTTCAAATCAAAAGGAGTTTTTCAAGAGTGAATCTCTTGATTTTATCAAAAGCTTTCTTCAGTTTTTCACCTCCAAATCTATCTAAGTTTTTCTCACACAAACTTGAGCTTTCTATTGCCATATCTATTTTATAGGAGCTTTGATTGTGAGAGTTGTTTTTGGTAATCAAAGTGTAGATATCACCAAGTTTACATCCTTGCATTCGAGGAGGCGAACTTGTGCGTTGTGATGAGTTCTTAAGAGAGCTCGATGTAGAGATGCGGCCTCGGCAAGCTAATGTGCTTGTGTGTGTTGTTCTTGCGGAAACAAGTGAGAGACTTGCGGGTCCAAGAGTCCTAGTGTGAACTCGTTGTAGGTGTTGTGTCACCGAGTGATCTTGCAGAATCGTTTTAGTGAAAATCCTTTATAGTGTTGAATGCGGGGACGTAGAGAAAGTGTGCTCGAACCTCGAAACAAATCTCCCGTGTTTGTGATTGCTTATCTCTCTCTTTCTCTCACTTATGTTTTATATCTTGCATGTTCTTATTGTGCTAATTCTTATATGCTTGATATACTTGTACTTAATGAATATATGCTTGGATTGTTTGTGTGCTCACAATTGTATTTAATTATCATCATCATCATCACAACAACACTACCGATCTCCCTGATTTATGAAGGGTTTAGTGAGGGTTTAATTGAAAGAAGAGGAACAGAGATTCATTTGCTTTACCTTTGCCACATCCCAACCTATCGTGAACCTCACCAGCACCAGGGAAATGAGCAGTAAACACTTTTGTTGACTTGTCAACCAAGAATTTCAGTTTGTTTTCAGTAATAATTCGGTCATAACTTAAAATTTGGAACTTGGTAACAATAGAAAATACCTACAAAATACACAAATACACACAAAAATTGAACTTTCAAGAAAAGAAAAGAAAAATAAAACAGAAACAACAAGATCGTTCTGAATATTTCATTCTAAAAAAACTCTTGAAAAATTAATGAATCATATGTGATCTAATTGACTATTACATAAATTAGTCAACTAGGGGGTGCAATTAGAACCATTGAGGTCTGACTAGTGGTACAAATACAAAATTGTTCATAAAGAAAAACCGATCCAAATCAAAGCTTGAAATTTGGATTCCAAACAGGAAAACAACAAATCCAAAGATAAAGGTTGTTACAATTCTCAGACAATTGTAACCAGTATCATTTTTCATCAGAAGAACAGACACGAAGAGGGACCTTATCACAAAAACAATTCTGCTTTTGAAACAACACTTCCCTGTTTCCATCCACAAGCATGCAAAACTACAAATTGAAAACTGAAAATTGTTACAGTTTACAGAAATAAAGTTCTTCTAATTAACCAATAACAGAGACTTTTTCTAGCAATTCCTCGGCTTCAGAGCTGACCTGGGTGATGCCGTCCTCTCTCATCCTCTGACGAAGAGAATCATCCTTTCTACCAGCTGCCAAATAAATACGGAGCAAAGATTCATAAGCTTCCGCATCAAGACAGTAGAGTTGCTTCAAAGACTCGCAGAATTCCTCTGCCCCATCCACATCCTTAGCTTCCTCAAAATACCTCAGGAATGCATTCACATTCTCTTTCGCAGGCTTCCACCCCCTTGATTTTATGATCTCCATGTACTTCATAGCCGAACTCAACTCTCCTCTCTTCAAGTAAAAATCAATGAACATCCCCAGTATTCTGAAGTCAGATCCAACCCTGTTACTCTCTAGAGCCTTCTCCACCTTCTTCCAAATTGTCGCGGCCTCTTCAGCCATGCCCTTTTTCAGGTAAGCATCCACGACTAAATTTGCCAATCTCACATCATAAGAATCATAACTTGACTCCCACTCCTGAAAGCACTGCTTTAGACCATCCAAATCACCAAGTTTCCTGAGGGCATTGAGAATGTTGAGGTAGCTACTGTTGGTAGTCTTTTTAAAGGAAGATTTCAACAACTTCCACACCCTTTTGACTTCTGCCAGATTACCAGCAGATGCATACAAACTTATAAGATACTCATACGGGATCCGATCGTGACGATACATAACTTCCTCGGCCTTTTTAAGAGCAGACTTGGATTTTTGGAAAAGGCCAGCTGAGTTATAGAAGGCAGCCAGACTACAGTATATACTCCAATCAGGAACAACTTGACCTCCCTCTTTCATTTCCTGAACAACTCTTTCAGCTGAGTCGATATCATTCAGTGAAGCATAGCTGTTGACTAAGAGGCCATATGTAACCCTATCTGGAGAGATGTCCGCTAATTTCAATTCTTGGAAATGGACAATGACCTTCTCAGGCTGGCCTAACTTCATGTAAAGACTCATGAGATTGTTACTGACCAGAGCACTAGAAGCAAAATTCAGTTCCTTCATCTTCTCATAAAGTGCAAGAGCCTTGTCTACCATCTTCTCCTTGCAATAGCCAGCTAAAAGTGCTGCATAGGTTTTCTGATTCTTTGCTGATTGGGGAAGGTTGGAGAAGTAATCCTCGGCCATGTTTATTCCCTTGACTTTTGATATAAGATCTAGTCGTACAGCATGGTCCCTGATGGTGATATGCATACCACTCTTTTCGATCCAATCTATTAGCTGTTAACGAAACAAATCAAGCATTAGAAACACAATAGCTCCCAAGAATGGTCAAACAACTCAGATGATAACTGGCAAATTATCCGTCCTCTGAATTGCTTGCACCAAAGAGAGGATTGAAAGTGAAAAAGGAATAGAACCGCAAATGTCCTAATAGATAAGCCCTTTCAAGGGAAGTATGGATGTAGGTGGAGAGATCTACTAATAACAGACAGTTCCACAAACATATCATTTCCATTTCCATTTCAATTTTCATCCATGAGGCCATTATAGAAGAGGATGACAACATAAGAGAAGATGCCTTGAATTGTTGTGAGCATGGTGACTGAAGTGACGACAAATGCATAGTGTTATATATAATTATCAAAAGATGCATATAAGAGATGCTCATGCATTGTTGGCCTTCTCAAGTGGCATTCAGAAATGCGCACGTCCTCCAGATATTACTGAATAGTTACAGTTCCATCAGACAACACCTAACTTGTATCTAATGATAGATGAGTCACTATGTTAATACTTTCTTGCAGGAGAACACACATTCCATCACCTACCATCAAATGTCTACAACTGAAGAAAGAGACACATCAGATGGTCTTCATGCTATGTTATAACGGAAGGGTTAATCATGTTAACTGATGAAATTATCACGCTGTCTGAGAACTGTCTCTCAACACTGTTCTCGGCCTGGTGGAGACAAACTAGACATCGTCAAGCTTTCATCCAACGTTGAAAAACTCACTTCAGATTTTCGGTTTTAGCCCCCAGTAAATTTTTGCTTCAGCAATTTCATCTATTCTGGTTGTGCATGCATACCATGTCCATATTTTCTTGTTCGGAATCCTTTGACCCCGCTAATTAAGTGTTATAATTAGGATGTTGTGGTCATCTTTAGACTCCTTAAAATGTTGAATGAATGTTCTACATGTTCTTCGGAAAGCAATATCTTGATCCAGTTTAGGATCAATCCCCTTCAAAAGCTTCTAACTATCAGTCACTAATTATCAGCTTCAACAAAAAGTTAGAACTATGCTTTCGTCCAATTAGTTAATGCAACTCTACTGTTATATCATCAGGAAAATAATCCTTGACAACTATTGGAAACATTGTTTCAGACAATCAAAGTTTGTCTTTTTATATCATTATACAGGAGCAATTGGACACGAACTGGTTCTTCTAGACGAACACAACAATAGATTTCGAGAAAATACAGTTAGAATATTTTACAACTACTAACATCAAAAAGTAGCTTATTGAACTCAGACAATATAATTGATCAAAATCAAGAAACCAAATGTAATTTCTCCGGAAGGAAAGGGGGCGCCTTTCTCTTACCTCCAGCGCGTGCTTGAAATCCCTGTACCTGCGGAGCTGCCGAACGATATCCATCACCTCGGATCCCGTCACCGACTTCCCCTCCTTAATCCACCCCTCCATCGTGCTCGCCACGCTCCTGCTCGGGTCCCCGCGCAATGCCGATAACCGCCGGTACAGCGGCTTGTCCTGCTTCGCCGCCGCCTCCTCCGCTGCCGCCGTGCCGCAGTGCAAAGCCCTCTCGCGATCGCTATAAACGTCGGCAGCGCTCGGATCCGGTGATTCGCCATGGAGATCAACATGGCTCGCTCTATTGCCTTTACGCAGGTTTAAGGGTTTGGTGAGGGTTTAAAGAGGGAGAAATGGGAAATGGGGTAAATTTACCGCATATATAACTTTTGGGGAGCGGATATTTCCACCCAAAAATGATGAAAGCACTCAGCGTTGAAGGCACCCCAAAAAGTGATGAAGGCGCCCTTAATTTTTCAAAATACGAAAATGCCCTCTTCTCCTCCTCCTCCTCTTCTCCCCCCCTTCACCGACGACCCCCGGCCACCGTTCCCCTTGCCAGTGAACACCCCCTCCCCCATCCTCTTATAACGCCCCGACCTCGCAGGTACGGAGACGTTATGGCGACGTACATACGCAGGGCGGAGATACCCTCACGTACGTACACTAAACCTCAGTACAGGAAATAACTATAAGAATTCCAGCAGGAAATAAGTACAAGAATATCTGTAAAAAGAGGTTAGTGATCATAACAGATAGGAAAACACGGATAAATAAGATAACAGAAACAAATCACAAAGATACTTATGAATGGTCTCGATGATGAGTCTCCTATGTGAAACTAATGACATATCTGATAATACGAAAAATCGGATCACCAACCTGGGCACGCAAATCCAGGGTCGTCAGAAAGCGATCTAGTGAGTGGTAAAATGAAGGAAGCAGTAATATGTACTATAGTAATACAGGCATGATAATAATACATAATACATAATTCTGTATCAGTGATACTATATAGTAGGCATATAATAAGCAGTAGAAATATAAACATGTCATATTTGAATACCATCACTACCTAGCATGTTATCATCGGGTCATGTCTACAGTAGTCTTCAATTTTATATAATAAATGATGTTGTATAATGGTGACGTGATAGACATGAACATGCAGATGTGCAGCATGCAACATAACCATACTATTGTGTTGTGCATATACAGTAATGAAGTCTGCAACATAATCATAAAGCAGAATATATGCAATGCAGAGTATACATACACATGAATAGTGTGTTACCACATGGAGTGTAACAAATATTAAGAAGTGTAACAAGGTATACAGGTAACATGATCGTGAAGAACATATCAGGAATAGTAACAAATATAAAAGGGATAATAATATACATGAGTCGAGCATGTCGTGTGATGTATACACAAAGAACAATCAGTACCACCTGGTATTTTAATCAATCTCTTCCAGTGTCCCATACCACTGGCAGTTCATACTGGAGCCCGCACTCCAGTCGAACCCATCCGGATATAGCATACTGGTACCATTATCCAAACGAGAGAGTGACCAAATAACAAGTGTTCCCAACGTCATTATTGTTTATACCATTTTATTATGTTAATTGGAAACCCAATAGTCAAGGAGCTCTAGTCAGGTGGGTGTACCCCGTGCATACCCGGGATCACGGTCTTAAACAGACCCCTGGCTGCTGAGACCAGGGCCAGCCCGTTAAGGCTGTAACATGTAACGGAAACTCAATGAGCTAAAACAATAACGGAAATGGGACCTCATGAGTTATAACAGACAGTAGCCAGCACTACCCCGTCCCCTGCAGTGGGACAAATAATGGATCCAGACATCCACCCGATAAGATCTAGTCAATCGTCAAGTCTCCCCAACCCCATCTTATATTTCATACATATAATGTACACAGGGTATCAGGAACAAGAACAGTACATGATACATGCAACACAATAATAGGACATGAGCTCTGTTGATAGCACGAAACAAGATAACGTGAAACGGGAAACAATAGAGGTGGGATTCTAGAGGTGGCCCCCGTGGCTTGAATCCACGTGGCACTTAGTTCCACACATCGCATATTAACAGCTCACATGTCCAGTAACGGGAATATCAATATCAGAACGGGAAATAATCATGTAACGGGAATACAAGACGAACTACTCATGTAACAATAATCTATGTGACATAAACAGTATTCAATATAACAGGAATACAAGAATATCCATGAGCAGTAATATAATCCATGATCCATGTAACAGGCATACATAGACGATCAATGCATGTAGACCGGTGTGTCTATATCACAATGGTGTAAGAACATGAAATAACTGTGCACTGAGTATCTATGTAACGGTATCCAGTGTACTAGCGTCTCAGTGTATCAGTGGTTCACGAACATGCAGTAATAATGTCATGAATCTCAGTATCTATGTAAGAGTGAGACATGTACATGGAACATCATGAAATAACGGTATCTAGTGCGTTCAGTGCATTAGAATGTCCGCGGGACGGTGATACTAGCACATGAAATATCAGTGTAGCGTATCCATGGAACAGTGGTCATGAACATGAACTGATAGTGTCCTGTTTAGTGTATCAGAGGTTGACATGCAATACTGTGTCGAGTGTATCGGTGGGTCTGTAATGGTGACAGTGTCATAGTGACAATATTCATGTAGCAGTAACGAAGTGACAATGTCCAGTGATGTGATAGATGTAACAAAATCATGTGGAATAGATATATTCATCTATTACTTATATTTTATAGACTTCTCTATAATGAAGTATATTTCATGTGGAATAGATATATTCCCCCCCCCACCCCCCCCCCCCCCCCCCCCCCCCCCCCCGCGAACACACACACACACATTTCTATCTTTTGAGTTTGGAGTTTTCATTGAATCTGTTCGCTCAAACTTATCATGAACGCGAGGAAGACAAGTTTAATCTAGAAATACGATGTTAAACTTGAATCGCCTGAATTGTTCCTCCAAGACCATAATACCAGATTGATTAGAGGAGCTCAACATGATCCCTCCTAAAATTCCTTCCATAACTCTTGCCATGAGCAAGGTTAAGAACTTGTGACCATAAATTTCCATCTCCATGGACAACACTTTCCAGTGAACAAACACCATTCAGCAAAACATAGTTGTTGATCATTAAGAGGAAGGCATGCAATTGCATTGGAATTAATTGCATTCATAATAAGCATTCGATAACAGAGGAGAAACCTCACAGTAAACAGCATTCATATACAAAGAATACACGATCCGATTTTGAAACAAATCTGAACTCTATTCCATTCATAATAAGTTGTCAGATTTAAGACTGAGCGAGAAAAACTCTCTCGTCAATACAAGGAAACACATATCTATTGAAGTTACGCGCACATTGATTCATCGAATTAGTATCCATTAAAATTTTGTCCCAAGAATGAGTTCACTGACTGAAAAAAGAAAAAGCTATCCAGTCATTGAGCATGGAGTCAAATTCACTCAGAGACTTGGATCCATTATTGCTAAACAAACTGCTCCGTGTTTGTGACACTACCCTCAAGAGCTCCTCGGTTCTTTCTTTGCCATTTGATTTTCTTCCACTGATCACTAAGACGCATACCCTTTCCAGCACCTTCATGGTCTCAGTCTCTCAGAGCTAACTTTGATCCCAGCAGATTATATACAAATGATAACACAAAGCTGATGTTTGTTATAATCTTCAGAAACTGAGTTCTTCAAATTAATCAATAGCACAAACCCTTTCAAGCAGCTCCTTGGTTTCGGAGCTGATTTCAATCCCATCCTCCTTTATTCTCTGATGAAGAGAGGGCTCCTTCCTATCTGCAGCCACGTAAGTACAGATAAGAGATTCACAGGCTTCTGCATCGAGACAGTTGAGCTTCTTCAAAATCTGACAGAATTTCTCTGCACCATCCACATCTTTAACTTCCTCGAAATACTTGAGAAATGCATTCACCTTCTCTTTGTTAGGCTTCCACTCACACTGTTTTTCAGAGCAATTGATAACCTCCAAGCACTCCAAAGCCGAACCCATTTCATTCCTCCCCAAGTAATAATCAGTGAACAGCTCCAACGTCCTGTAGTCTAATCCAACGCCCTTCTCTATACCCCTCTCTCTGAGTGATTCTGCTTCTTCAATCATATCCTTTCTTAGGTAAGCATCTATCACCGAATTCAGCAATTTGACATCATAGTTGACACACACCGAGTCCCATTCTTTGAAGCACTGCTTCAGACCATCCATATTATCTAATCTTATAAGGGCATGAAACATATTGTGATAGCTCAAATTATTCGTCCTTGGGAAGGAAGCTTTTAGTAACTTCCACAACCTAACGGTATCTGCTAAATTACCAGCCCCTGCATACAGACTTATCAAGCTATTATAAGGGGTTCGATCACGGCGGTTCATAACTTCCTCAGCCTTCTTGAGAGCAGTCTCGGTTTTCTCGTATAGTCCTGCTGAGTTGTAACAGGAAGCCAGATTACAGTATGTGTTCCATGTCAAATGAACTTGTGCCTTCATTTCCTCCATGACCCTTTCCACTGATGCAATATCATTTCGGGAACCATAGCAGGTAATTAGGAGACCTAAAGTAATTGTATCCAGAGAGATATTGGCTGCTTTCATTTCTTCAAAGTATGCGAGGACCTTCTCGAGCTGACCTAATTTCAGGTAAAGTGTCATGATGTTGTTATAGGCCAAAGTGGAAGAGAAGTTGAGTTCTTTCAACTTGTCAAAGAGGGCAATGGCTTCGTCTTCCATTTTCTCCTGGCAATAGCTGTTTAAAAGAGAACCATAGGTCTTTTGGTTCTTTGCCGGTTCTGGGAGGCTGGAAAAATATCTCTCAGCCATGTCTAGTCCCCTGACCTTCGTTATAAGATCTAGCCGCAATGCATGGCTGCTGAAGGTGATCTCTAAACGTTTGTTTTCCATCCAATCTGTCACCTGTTAGCAAAAGAAATTTGAAGTATCGGTAAGAATGTTCCTGCATAGTTTAAG
The DNA here is from genome assembly GCA_038442645.1 of Agave tequilana. NCBI lineage: Eukaryota > Viridiplantae > Streptophyta > Magnoliopsida > Asparagales > Asparagaceae > Agave > Agave tequilana. The sequence goes on along the minus strand of JAVJIF010006847.1, from coordinate 98,027 downwards.
TCAAAACCACAATCACTTCTCCTAGAGATTGTTTCCATTAGAAGTATGCACTTGGTTGTACGCTTCTAATTTCTTTTAGTGTTAATGTCCTTGCTCCTTACAACGCATGGATGTGATTTGATTAGGTTGTTAGAAAGCAAAAGAGATCATACCATAAATTATAAAGAAAATTTGTAATAAGCTTTTAATAGTATCAATGTGCTGATGAAAAGCAAGACTGCTTATAAAGATTCTAGTCATTAGGGAGGCAATTCGTGCTAAAAGTATGTAACAGAACACTATAATGTTTAACTTTGGCTCCCAAATATGCCATGTTGATTTATTTTATTGATTCCTTTCACAACATGGGAATTCTACATGATGATTAGAGAAGGTTTTACTAAACACGTCAAAATAATAAAATTGGAAAGCAAGAAACTTCAAAACACAACATATGTGTAAACCTAAGAAGCCCGAATATTGACATGCAGACATCGCGAAACACTTGGCAATACAACTGGAACAGTATATTTGAAAAGGCAATGACACGGCAAGATGCTCGGTGTTTGACACAGAAATGACTTCACAACAGAAATGTTTTGCTACATGAGTGTGAAGACATATGCAGCTTGAAAAAAGCAGGTTGTGATTAATATAATGCACATTAACTTGTATGCAAATGAGTTTATAAAATCATGTTAATACAATTAAGTATATCTTTCTCCTTTTTTCTTTTTTTGCGTTGAATCAAATACAGATTTTTAGTTTAGATTTACAAGCCGGCAGAAGGGTGAGTAGCAATACACACAAAAAGAATAGGAAAAAGGGATAAGAAATAACTACATATATAAGAGGTTCGATGTATCTTCAATTGAGGATAAGAAGAGGGCAGATGTTTGAGATGCTTTGAACCTATGTAGCACGGATACTTCGTTGAAGGAGACGTACCCGTGCCGAATACTTTTTCAATAGTTGGACACTCTGATAATTGATCAATACGTGTTGGATACTCCTCTAACGTATTCTAAAATTTGCAAAGTATCCTAGATATATCGAAAAACGTATCCTTGATATAACTACGTCCACAAAATTAAACAAAAAAAAAAAATCTAATTTTGAATGAAAAAATTACACCTTATTACTTGTAAATACATTGCATTTATATAACTTATCTAGTTTTTCAATAAGGATCATTCATATAGTTATTGATTTATATGACTCAAAAATATTCTAAAACATTTAATATATCGTCTTTTTTAATTACCATACCCTTAAAAATTCATATTATAGATAATGAACATTAAGGCACACAAACAAGTATAATAACTATTATTGTATATTTATATATATGATAGGATATTTGTATCCCATATCTATATTTGGGCACTGTGTATTACACGTGTATTATGTATATGGACAAAAAAAACAATTAATACATATAATTTTTGTCATACCTATGTGTCCTCGTGTCCATATCATGTTGTATTTGTTTCCCGTATCCATGTTCGTGCTTCATAGTTCTGGACATATGCAATGGAGACTGATGACTATGCTAGTTAAGAGAAATGATAGGATGACAATCGAGGAATTGGAGTTAGACCTACATAACCATCAATTAAAGATAATAAGAGTTATGGTATCTATATCTATGTTTTATTTGATAACAGAAGGGGGTTAGCATGACTCAAAAAGAGTTGGTAAGACATGTAACTTGTGACAAGGTCACAAGTTCAAGACATGCCACAACTAACACAGTAACATAATGAGTTGAACTTTCTCCCTTATATTGGGAGGGGTTGGAGGACCCACCTTACAGTCAAAAAGAAAAAAAATAAAAATGGAACAATCTTTACAGTTGACTTCCTGACTATCTCCCGCAAAATAAAGTTACACATGCATGCCCCACACCCAAAATCCACTAGATGTTACAAATTTAACTAAGGAGATGGATCTTAACAAAGCTAATAAGGAGCTGAACAAGAGAGAAAAGGATTCATGTAGCTGACCTTGGATATTTTGGACAAGTTGTCGTTGTGTTATGGGTTACTAGCTTTCTTAGCACATGCAACGCACCAATAAACAATCCCCAAGATATCAGTTTTAACGATCAAAACTGACCGAAGGGAGGTTTTCTCCCTTGACTCATATAGAAACTTTGTCTGTGTGTCCGCCTTCTACTTCTTCCCCCTCTTTCTTCCTCCCTCCTACTTCCTCCCCCCGCCTCCGGTCGGTTTCCCACTGACATGGGCTTTTTTGCTAAGACATATACATGAAGTTAGCGAGAGATGGATGTGATGCACAATTGCAATCCGTCAATCCCCCACAAAATGTATTCGCATTAATAATGCCATTATGTAATATCTAACTAATACATCAATATATCATCAAACCTACAAGAATCAACATGTAAATTTGCAAAGATGAAAGTGGCATTTTGGTAGACTAAGTTCAATTTTACCTCCAAGGCAATCTTGTAGTTCTTGAACCTGCGTAGCTCTCTAACTATACTCATCAGATCGGATTCCCTCACCACTCTCCCCTCCTTCAGCCACTCGCTCATCGTCTCCTCCACGCTCCCCTTCGGATCGCCGCCCAGCACCGCTAACCGCCGGTAAAGGGGCTTATGCTCACCGCCGTCCCTCTCCGTGCAAAGCCTTCTCGCCAACGCCATGGACCCCAACGGCAGCGCCTGGAACCGGTTCTTCGCCATTCCCGTCGTCGTCATCATCATCATCGTCTACCTTTTTCCCTAGCTTTGATTTTTGGTGTTCAGCGAGGGTTTAGTTGTTGGCAGAGATGACCTGAACCCCCCTTTGCAGCTGCTATACCGCGGACACATTTTTAGTTATCGTCGGTTGATACAGATCCGCATGCCACCCGAATTTAATGGTGTGGCCCCGATATCAGGGGGTATATATGTCTTTTCCATTTGAAAGTGATAGCTGCCGCCCTCGGTTTATTATCCTTTTTAAGCGAAAGGCTCTGATTTTTTTTTTCTTTTTAATCCTCGAAAATGGAAGCGATCGCTCTTCCTCGTTTTCAATCCGTTCGATTTTCGTCGCGCTTTCGTTCGAAGATCCAAGGAGTCGCCAGAGGAAACCCTATATTTCGTGTCTCTTGCTCGCCTGTTCGATCTCAAGCTGTGAGTGTTCGTCTTCTCTTCTTGTTACTTGAATTGGGCATTGACGAGGGTTCTTGAATTTAATCAGACTGATGAGCTGAAGACTGAGTACAAGCCAGGGCCGCTGGATGATCTGTTTCTTGGATTATTTAGGCAAAAAATGGTGGAGGTGAGCTTGATTCTTCTGCAATTGATTGAATTGAATTTCGTCATATCTGAAGCCTAAATTGAACTATCATCTGATGTTATTGAGTATCTGATGATCTTTCAAATTCATCTGAATATATTGTTAAATTGAGTTTAGAATATTGTCACGTCCCGCTTCCCAAAATACGTAGAAATGGAGTCACGACGAGAGTCGGCGATGTATATTCGCGAGGAGAATACCCCAAGTATATATGCCAAGCCTAAAGTAACCTGAATAAGTTATAACAATCCACTACGGTAAATCAATATCACTGCAATATGACATATAGATATCTAACATAATGATAGCAAATGAAATAAAGGAATAAAATCAAGCAATGAGTCTGATTTATGGAATCAAGAAAACTATAGAAACTTGAATAAAAGAAAGAAAGAATACCAAAATAGGTAGAGAGAAAACTCCAGCCCCTCGCAAAGCATACGATCTCAAGGAACACCTGATGAACAATCCTTGGCTAAACATGTATTGGTTGAAAATAATTAAATCACGACAATTACAATTTTCTAGATGCAATATAAATAATAGAACATTAATTAAATAAATTCACTTATGACATAATTTATTGAAGGATTCTTTAAAATGTTCATATGAAATAATACAATAAGTGTACCAATAAAATAACCAAATAAAATAAATACTCACATGAAATGACGCAGTTTCGGAACTGAATCACCACCTGGTCTTCATTGCACGAACCGGTACTAATCTACGGATCATCCTATGAATCGGTCCTCGAATTATCATGGTATCGGGTCCAAAATGGATACAAATCTGAATCTTCCGTTACCGAGTTCAGATCGTCCGAGCGAGTCCGAAACGCTGTAATACACAACCATATTCGTGAACTCACACGAACATACACCCGTACACATATACACTCCATATACATACACGCAGACACATACGTGTACACCCACATGCACACGTATACAAGTATACACATACATATATATTATATGCATACATACTCACACTTATATACATATATACTATATATATGCACATTAACTCACGCACTCCAACCACAACACACACACTCACGCACACAGCACAAACACACACACTCATATGTAACTAAAACACACACTTAATTAAATAGTGCGCACACTTAATTAAATAACACCCCCACTAGTATGCACATATAATATGAGAGAGAGACAAGGAGGAGAAGGGAAGGGAACTCACGCAATGGAGGCTCGCTTGCGCTGACGGAGACTCTGGCGGAGGGGGCGGAGTTCGCGGAGGATGTCGACGGCTCGAGGATCTCGCCGGGAAGGATGAGGGTGCGTTCGCGCTTGCTGACGGCGATCAACGGTGACTTGCAGAGAGACGGAAGATGGATCGGAGGATGCTGTAGAGGGGGTTGGTTGGGTTGTGGGTCACGACAAGAGGGAGCTCGGCCAATGGACCATAGGGAGAGGTGCGCCTAGGGGGCCTGTGCTGCTGTGGGACTTGGCAGCAAAAGGGGAGATCCGGCTTGGCCTGGGGTGCTGGCGTAAGGAGAGGAGTTTGGCCTTGCATAGACTGTTGTTGGGTCACAATGGGTGTGCTGCGATCCGCCGGAGAGGGAGATGGCCGAGAAGGGGAGGGGGACAGCGGCCATGGAGGGGAGATGGGCACGATGAGGTGGTGGTGACAAACAAAAGGGTGTGCCGGGGAGGTGCTCATGCGTGGGTTGCTCATGATGCGTAGCTCACCGGAGAGCTCCAGGGTGGTGATAGAGTGCAGCAAGGAGGGGATGGTGGGCATGACGGCGTGGAGAATGGGGAAGGAGATGAAAAGATTTAGATTATGATTTAGGGTTAGGTTTAGGATTAGGAGAGGATTATATAGGGTGAGCTGTTGGGTTTGAGGGTATGGATATAATGGGTATTAGGATAATGGGTTAAGGGCTAATGGGTAAAAGGTATAGGTTAATTGGATAGGATCAAGGTTAATGGGATAGGAAACATAGAAATAGAAAAATACTACACATAAATAAATGTAGTACTAATATTAGCAACAATAATTAACCATAACATCAATAATAATAATAATAATATCAACAACATTATATAACTATACTAATAAATAATAATAATAAACTCTAACAACAACAAGTAGTATTAACAACAATAACAATATTAATAGTAGTAACTAACAATAAAAAATAAGAATCATAATTAGTAATATTAATAGTAATTAGTAACACTAATAATCAAAATGATAATAATCATAATAATTAACTATATAATAATAAATAATAATTAAAATGCTAATAACAATACACTAGCAATAATAAATAATAATAGTAACAATAACAATAGTAATGAGAATTAACAACTACCACTAATATTAATACTAATATTAAAATAAATAAATAAAATAATAGTAACACTAATAATAATTAATAAACACTAACATTATTAATAATAATAACACTAATAGAATTAAGAATAAATAATAATTATAATAGAAGAATAATAATAAAACATAATAGCAATAAGTAACTAAAAATATTGATAGAAAATAATGGTAGTAATATATAAAGCCAAAATACAATTTACTATCTTAAAATAATTTGTATATTTAATAATAATAAAAACTATAAATCAAGTTAACAAAAAAATAATAAAATAACTTGTAAAACAAAATAAATACTTAAAAAGAAATGAAAATGTTGTATTACTAACTAGGGATATTACAAATATGATGTAAAATATGGATCTTTAGTTGGTTGCTGGTAATGACATCTAAATTTTGAATGTACATTAGTTTTATGAAGCATTAATTTGAAAATTTATAACTTTCTCTCTGAAGGTTGAAAACTACTTTGTTATCTCGGCTCTATAGCTTCTTGTTTGTGAATCTCATATTTTATGGCTATATTAAATGAAGTGGTAAGTAAAATAATAAAAAGAGAAATGCCTACAAGCCAAGGTTTTAAATATCGGATATCATACGGAGGTTTCTCAAATTGGATAGTGCATATGATAACAACGGGTGATCATATTAGGCATTGTACGTATATAATTGATAATTTGGGGTGGTTTTAATGGTCTAAATGTTATTTATCCAATAAAATATCATAACATGCATGAAAAAAATTCAGGAATAAAAAATATATTCACATAATTAACAAAATAAATAACGAAATTGCAAACAAAAGAATATTCAAGTAAATTTCATTAAGTCATTACTCATGCTTATTGCTTACTTAGAATCATATAAATGAGAGAAACATTAAAGATGAACACGTGTTCGACTTCACTCACTCTCTATTTCTTGTTGTGTATTTCTTTTATTTTAATGAGATTTCTCTCTTCTTTGTTGCGGATGGATTAGGGCAGTGAAGAGATTAGGAGATGAGCGAGAAGGGATTGAGGGAATTTGGACTTTTTAAACAGATTTGTTGTTAAAATTGAACTCAAACCCACTTTATAAGTCAAAATCTAGTAAAACAGTATTCTCATTTACACGCACGCACAAACGCATGCACTCGAGAACACACTGTAGCATGAATAGGAAGCTAGTTTTTCTTGCTGATTACTTATTTATTTTCTGATATATGTCTATAAAAGAGATTGAGAACATTAGAAATAAGCAGTTTTATTTTTTGAACGAGCAGAATTAACTGTGATGCTTTCTTTTCTTCACCTTCTGTTTCCTCTCATTTCATATTTAAATCCCATTTGCTTTCCCTATTTTGTTTAATCTGATGTTTCTAGCCAGTAGTTCCTGAGGCTTAGTATTACTAAAATTGACCCTTAGGTGTAGAATTTCATGAAAATATGTCAGAAAGCATATGTTTAACAATTGTATACCTTTGATTACTTAATCATTTGATCCAACTTATTTTTTTTCTATTTTCTATCAGTTCGACCTAGAAACCTCTTTTTGTACCTAGAGTTGAGAACTCTTTGTTGTGTATCTGACAGTGAGTTAAAAATCCATCAAATCAAACCTCATATTTAAGACCCGTAAAATCTATATCCCTACAAAGGACTGGTAACCTAGGATGCACCAAATGGACTGCATGCTTTCCCCTTTTAGGGGTTTTAATCATTTTAATTCCAAAGTTGGGAAACTATATCTCAAGAAGGGTTGTTGATTGTCTTATTTGGATAGAAGCGTCAACAATTTGTAGGACCAATTTTTTTTTTTTTTTTGACATATTTACCAGTTCTTTTGCTTGGGTTCAACAGCATATGAATATTATTAGAGGAAACATGGCTCTTTATTGTTAATTTGTAATTGAAATTTTTCATGGAAAAGAGACATAATTTATTCTCTGCTCATATGTCCTTTACACCATTATTTACGAATCACTAGAGACCGGGAATTGTTCTTTTTTATTCTAAGTCCTAGTACTTTGCTTATATTTTATTGTTACTCGTGTGTCATTGAAAAAATTACTCCGAGGAAATCCTGAATGAAGAGCTGATTAAAACTTAGTAGCATTCTCTGGGTTTTAACTATATTGCCTTGTCTCTTCCTTCTAATTTACATATGGAATTGAACTGTATGGTAAACAAATCCTTCTTGAAAGAAAAAGTAAAATCTGTTCTTACTACCTGCTTGTGTTTTAAAAGCTGTAGGAAGTTGGATGGGATTCGAAAAAGCCCGGATATGATGGACTGATTGAAGTTGCAAATCGACTCATGGTGAAGGGGAAGAGCAACTTGGAGACTGAGAAATCAGCAGTATAACATTTTCTGCAACCTGCTTCTTTTCCCTGATGTGTGTTTGTGTTTGTATGTGAATGCGCGCGCGCGTGTTTTGAGTGCACACCCATGCCTACGTGTGTTGATAGGTTATCTATTAACTATATCAATGGTACCCTATTTATCTCTCTAAGTTCACACTATATAAGTATATATAACTTTATACGCACAAATGAATTAACATGTGTTAGCCTGTGCATGTTATCTTGCAAAGTTGGATGCTCTAAAGATAACTTGTACATGCGATGGTGAACTTTTTAATCATACTAGGCTGGTTCATATACATGCAGATTACATGCTGACGCAGTCACACATTATCACACATATACCAGATTGCCTATTCATGCATATGTTAATTTCCTACCATTCTGGGCAAACACAAATAAACAGATACATGCAAGTAACTACTCATTTTTATGTTACATGAGTGATTAACCCTTTTGCGTGGCAATATTAACTAGCATGACTGACTTTGGAGACTCAAGGTCATTTATTGTGGCACAATATCTAAAATGAACCATTTTGTTGTCAACATAATGAGTTAGCCCTTGACTTTCTCTTAACAACTTGAGATCTACGTATTCTTCTGATAGATAACATATTCTTTTGATAGATAACCTTTCAGCTCTCATCCGAAAGCAACAAATTTTCAATTAATTGGATGTCTTATCTGGCTGTTAAAAACATCAAACCAATAGCTCAAACCCGACTCATGGGCTTCTCCCCTGTCCCAATTATGACCAGAATTTATTTGGAGAATTTTGGTGTTTATATGTGAATCATTTCCCCTTTACTAAAACCTTAGGAAAAAATTCTAATTCTCCACCCTCTTCACCTTTCACCCTTCTCAAATCCACCCTAGACGACACCACCGCCGTAATGAGTGTGGGAATCGGAGTTCAGACTGAGGGAAAGCGATTCCGGTAAGTGATTTTGCATTTTCATAATTTTTACTACACTTAGGCATTTCATCGAACACCTAGTGTATGCTAGTTTCCTTGCTGTGTAGGTCGTACATGCACATTCACACATAGTACACACCCACATACAAACTTTTAATGAAATTGTAAATATTGTAAAATTGGATGCTGGTTAAAGAGTCAGGCTATTGTATGTTTAATCCTTTCTAATTCTGTGAAGATTTTATATTCATGGGTGCAATGTAGTTTGGTGGTCATTCTTAACCACAAGTGAGATTGTTTATCTAGGCTTGGGAGGCTGCAAACCTACTTTTATGCCGAGCGAGTTCACACCCTCTACACGAAAGCATCATATGTGCATAGTGTCATAGTGTTCGTCTTGTAGAACTTGGATATGTCCTAAACATATATTGATGGTAATCTCATTGCCCTAAGCATCCAGTCTCAGTTGTGGGTTATTCCGAACATTGAGGCAATATCCTCGGCCAACAAAGGCAAGTACCCTGTCATGCAGTCGTCTAGCCGAGGTCAGCACTCGGCCACAAACTGCACATACCAGCATGGTCTTTGCAGAGCCAGTCCCAAGGTAAACGCTCGGCCATTTTTGGTCGAGGCAAGTACCCGGACATGCAGCCATCTAGCCGAGGCCAGCACTCAGTCATACTCTGCACGTACCAGCAAGGTTTGTGCAGAGCCAGTTCCGAGGCAAACGCTCGACCATCAGTGCTCCTGGCCGAGGCTAGCTCTCGGTCAAAGCAACATACCCGATAGCAGCAATCGAATTTGTGCAGAGCATATACCAGACCCGTTAAGAGATACAGACCCATTAAGAACACAGATATAGACATGTCAAGAGTTATAGACCCATTAAGGATCCAAACCTATTATTGTAACAGATTTACTGATACAGACCCATTACTGTAGAATCCAGACCAGTTAAGGGATTTTAATAATTTGTCTTATTTAAATCCAAAAAGATCAGGAAATTAAGCCATAAAATTCAATAAAATTTTTATAATAATCCCGACTACATTTCAAACCCTGTACGAAATTATTTTGGCAGCTAAATAACTTATAACAACCTAAATTAACATATTTTTCTAGTAATTATCTAAATTGAATGTCGATTTCTGAAATAATCAACTAATTCGATATCACGGATCCGTGGCAACTTAGGTGAGTGTTTTTTTTTGAATATATTGTGTTTTATTGGGTAAGTTAATGTATTTTGTAATTTATTTATTTAATGTTTAACTATTTAAATTATTTATTTAAATTTTCTAGCATGTAAAATTATTTAGAAAATTGCAAATTTTCATGATTTAATTTCTTGTACAAATTGATAATTTTGCCTGTATTGTTTATTTTGTGACTGCATAAAATTATTAAAATATTTTGAGTAAATAATTATTAATTTCCAAAAATTATAGTTTGAATTATTAATTGATTTGTTCTATAGAAAAATACTTTAAAATAATCATAAATAATGAAAAATTTTAGAAAATCAGATTATTAATTTTGAACGTTATGATGATTTTACTTGAAAATTTTGGCACATTATGCATGAACGTTATATGATAACAGCATAGTTCGTGTTGCTGAAGTTACTGGGAAATCCTATTAAATTGCATACTTGTTATAAATATTGTTATTAATCCGAACCAGTAATCTAGGTTACATTGACACTAGATAACTTACACCGAGGTGGGAAAATTGAAAAGTGAGATTGTCTGTATTTTGAGTAGACTTAGAATACATGTTGTGCAATCAAAAGAGGGTTTCACCGCGAGGTTCGCTGGGATGATTGGTATCTCGTCTTGTTAATACTATTTATATCATGAGTACTTAGCGGTACGTCCTGATTCAGTGTCAGGGGCTTGGGGCGTTATTCTGGGTATGTACAAAACCCACCTAAAATACAAATCACGTTTCCACCAGTCAATTTCAAATAAGAACAATTAGTAGTAGATCACCTACCAATCAATTTCAAATAACAACACTTTAATAACAGATATATATATTGATAAACGTATGAAATATAAGATCCTTATAAGAGCTAGCACCAATCAGAAATGTGTGAAACTAAGTGCCATTTGGTACTAAGAGTCATATGGAACTAAGTACTACATGAAGTAAAATGTCACGCCACACATAAATGTGGTGAGGCCACCTCTTAAATCCATGAAAGCCACCTCTAGAATTCATAGGGGTCACATCTAGAATCCCACATCGCTTGGTAAAGTGTTAGGGCGTGTTTGCTTCGTCGTAAAAGTCTGTAAGTCGCAAGTGACAATTGCGACTTGCGATCAATGTTTTAAAAAACCCCTTATGTAACTCGTTATAACCCGTTACAGAACGTAACGACACCCAGCTATTATATAACACTCGCAAAAAATGCATTTCCTAATAATGAGCATTTTTTGGAGCGTTATGAATGTTACATTATGAAAATACCGTAACATTTGTGTAAATCACCTAGAGGGGGGGTGAATAGGTGATATGCTAATCTATAAACTAAATGCGCTAAATGCGGAAGCTTAAAACAATATTGCAATCACACTTAATACAACCAACAAGTGTAGCCGAATTCCCCGTGAAGGGCTCTGGACTAACTCCTCTTGATTCCCCTAGATATGGGTTGAGGTGTTATATGAAGCTCTTGTGGTTAAGTATAAGTGAGGCACACACACAAGCAATCCAAGCATATAATGAATAAGCAATATGAATCAATGCAAGGACAACACAAATGCAAGCAAGTATGATATGATGATATGAATGATGCTTTGCACAATATAAAGAGAGAGAGTTAGAGAGACAATGGTTCAAACGCAAACACAAAGATATGTTTCGAGGTTCGAGCCCCTAGCTCTACGTCCCTGCCTTCACCGAGAAGGATTTCTAATCCACTATCTCCCACCGAGGGAACCTCCACCGAGGAGGATTTGTTACAACAAGGGAGTACCGAACTCCTCTCTCAAACACCGCCTCACAACCGAGGGGTAGGCCCGTAGCCAAACAACAACAACCAACGCCTCTACCGAAGAGGGTTTACAAACTAAACTCCACCTCTCTCAAGAGGGAGCAAATCACAAGCCTCAACCTCTACCAAAGAGGGAGCAAACCAATCACCCGATCAACCTCTACCAAAGAGGGATACAACAAAAGTAAGGGTGTTTACAACAAGTGGTTTCTTTCAACCACAAACAATCTCTCTTTTCTCTTTTCCACAAAACAAGATCCTAATAGATTAGGATAGAAGATATAGCTCAAGTGTGGAAAACTAAGTGTTTTGATCAAAGAAAAACTCTTGGGAAAAATACCAAATAGATGTAGAATTTTAGATCAAGAAACAATTCCCAAAAACTATTTTCTTTGAAATAAAACAAAACACTTAAAACAAATAGATGAAGCTTTTTGGCACAAAAACTATATTGAAAACTTGTTTAAAACACTGAAGATGTCAGGAAATTTTAGCTCTAAAAATCTTAGTTAAAAACACCAAGCAATGGGGTATTTATAGCCCCAAAACAAAACTAGCCGTTAGGCTGATCTGGCAGCCTGACAGGCTACCGGTCGGCCGGCCGGCCGACCGCCAACGGTCAGAAATGTGACCGTTGGGGCAACCCGGTCGACCGCACGGCCGACCGCCTAGATACAGAGAGCAGACTCTCTGATCCGGTCGGCCGCTCGGCCGACAGCCCAGATACAGAGATTAAAGCTCTCTGATCCGGTCGGCCGCCCGGCCGACCGGCCCACTGTGCCAGCAGACGTACACAAGTCTGTGCACGTCGGTCGACCGCCCGGTCGACCGGCTTGGTCTGTCAGCACAGTTCTGGGTCAGAAACACTTGTTAAAAATATTTCTAAAAATCTTTTATCTCTTGTAAAAAATACCTAAAAATAGTTTTATCATTTTGCATTGATATATAAACATGTGATAAATATTTTAGCTCAAATATCAAGCATATGAAACTATTTTTTTGTGTCTTATCATTTTTACCAAAAAATCAAAACTTGTATTTTATCAAACTTGGATTTTTCACTACATGAATAGGATAGTCAAAATAAGTTTGTTTAAGAAGTTTAAGCATGCATGTATAGAAAGAATATGTCTACTATGCATATAAACCATTTAAACTTGTTTTGATCAATCTATTCATGAAAACAAATATCGGTTAAACTAAAAACCGAAAAACCAATATCCAAACATAAAACTTGTGTGTGTTGTGCACTTGAGCATATCAATTATTCTAAGCTTTACAAATGGATCTAAACACACTAAACACTAGGATACCTAAGTCTTCTTGACGATCTTCCATCTTCAAGTTGACTTGGTCCCAAAACTGTGATCCACCGAGTGCAAATGTATGATCTTGATGCTCGGGCACGGGAATCACCAAGTGAAGGCTTCCAAACTCCTCTTTTTGAAGCAATCACCAACTAATATCTTGATCAATGATCTGTAACTAAAATCACAAGATAATTAGTAAATATAACTACATGAGTTAATCATCATCAAAACTAGAGAGGAAGGCCTCCGGGCCAACAATCTCCCCATTTTTGATGATGACAAAACTCATGGAGTTATATATGCATGGATTAAAGTTAAGCTTCAAGGAAGCTCCCCCTTAACTCATGCATAGCAATAAACAATAAGAATATGCAATGAAAGCTCATAAACATGTATGCATGCATAGACATGCATAAAACAATAAAAAAGCTCTAGATACACAATGAAATGTTCAAAAACAAAACATGCTCTAGATACCAATTAAAATTAAACTTAATATATGCAAAACATAAATATGCATATATAAAACTTCTCAAATAATTCTCCCCCTTTTTGTCAATCATCAATAAAGGAGTAAAAATCAAAACAAAACACAATCTTCTCCCCTTTTAATACAAGGAAACAATCATCAATAAGGGGTAAAGGCAAAACCAAATCAATAAATTTTTCTCCCCCTTTTTGTTCGAAACATTGAATCAATAAAAGGGTTAAAAAAATGTTCTCCCCTTTTTGTCTAAAAACAAAACAAAACCAAATAGGGGTGACAATCAATTAAGGCACCAATTGAAAATATGCCAAAGTAGCATCTTGATACCAATTGAAAGTAAATATAAATCAATAAATGGTATATGCTATATACATTCATGAAAAGGAAGATGTGAAGCTTCCCTATATAGATACATTACAGGGATGACAAGCCCTAATTCACATAACGTACACTATGCAATGCATAAGAGGAGATGTGAAGCTCCCCCTACACACGTGTACCACATAAAGAAGAGATTGTCAAGCTCTTCAATACAAGATACACTCATCATGAATATATATGTAGAAGAGATGTTAAGCTCTCCTTGCATATAGGCAATACAAATTAAAACTTTTGAATTTTTCTTTAAATAAAATTTTGAGATACCATTTTTAAAACATTCAAATAAACATCTTGATATCAAAAGAGAGTATTTTTCTTTTTTAGTATATGATATTAATGAAAAAAATTTTATTTTCTATCATAAAGTAAGGGAGTGGAAATACAAATACCAATTGTAAACATGAAAATCAAATTTTCTCCTCTTTTATGAAATACCAACAAAACACATGCATAAGCTTGAAATAAGATACCAATTGAAAATTGAATCAATTGAAACAAAGTTAAACCTCAAGCTTTAGCATAAACACAAACATATATATGTATGAAAAGTAGATACCAATTGAAATTGATATTCTTGGAATTGAAAGCATACATACATACAAACATATATGTGTATACAATAAAAGTCAAAATTGACACCAATTGAAATAATTTCAATGATACCAATTGAAACAACAATAATATCAAATGTATACATCATATAACTACCACCCATTCATGCACAAGTTAAAATGATTTTCACTATAAGGCATACATGAGCATGATCTCCCATCCAACCTCCCATGAAGGTAGGGGTTTTCAAAAATAGGTTTGAAAATAGAATACGGTTAAAAATCTCTACCATAAGAAGAATACGAACTAGTTAAATGAAAAACTTTTAAACTAGTACGAAATCCTTCAAGTAAGGAATAAAAACAAATTAATTTTCATGAAACATGAAATTCACAAAATAGTCAACACTCATAATCAATAAAGCATAAATATGACTCATGAAAACAAAACATGAGTAAACAATAAATGTGAGTGTACAAATAAGATGTGAAGATCATAATCATGAAAGATAGACAATAAGCTCAATATTCCTTGAAACAAGAAAACATGAAAATCATCAAAAATATTTAATCTTCAAGGTATATGTATGTCCGATACAAATTAAAGTATACATACATATCCAAACACAACGAGTCCACAAAGATATATGCATGAAGGCACGTGGCTCAAAAGGATGTATATGTATAACAATAATTTGGATAAAATGGACATATACATGAAGTTAAAACATAAACACATGGAAACATGAAAAACTAAATTTTCATTAAAACAAATTTTATTTCAAGATATATGTATGATTTGTCAACACAAAAAGTATACATACATATCCCTAAACATGATTGAGTCCATATGTATAGATTTGCATGAAAGGCAAATGACTCAAGGGGTATACATGTATAACTTAAGGTTTGGCAAAATAGACATATACATGAAATGAAAAACACATGATCATAAGACAAAACCAAAATGGGAATACAAGTTTAAAATGTATGGATCATCAAAACTAGACTATATTAGCACATCTAATAGGAACAAATAAGCATTCAAGCACAAACATATATAGATTTATTTGTGACCCACTATATGTACAAGTATATACCAAGTTTTAATGAAAACTAACATCTAAACATGTAATCAACTCATGAAGCATAAAACGGGATATAAATCAACATGAAAAACATAAACATGATTATTATGTAAATTCGCATGTTATTAAACCTATGATAAACATTATAGCTAAACAAATGGTGAGAACACAAAAATAATGGTCCATATTAAACATGGGTGTCTCAAAAGGCTATACATGTATGTCAAGGATCTAATAAGCATGGCATTGACATAATAATCAATAAACAATGAAACATGCTATATATAATAAACATGAAAAGCATGTAAATAAAACGGGAGTAAAGGATTGTCACCAAAACCGAAGAAGCAACTCTCCTTGTCTCCAAAACGTGGTGGTCATCTCCACTAAACATTCCTTGAAAGTGATGCATCCAAAATGTTTTCATGAAGCTCGGAACGCATCCACTCCAAGGTACCGTTACTCTCACGTCATGCGAGAGCCCACTCCTACATCATAAACACGAGGGGTGGTCTTTGGTACCCACAACTTTTTGGGTCCATGGGGGTTAGTATCATTCTTAACCCAAACAAATTTATTTGCTAAATTATAATCATGTATACGATCAAAACAAAATTTAGCAAGGTGGCCCTTACGTCCACAATGTGTACAAGTGTACACATGAGCATACATCGTGTTATGGTGTCCGTGAGGAGCATGTGTATGCCGTGGAGGGTGTGCATGCATAATAGAAGGAACTTGTTTCTTTCGAAACAAAGATTCCAAACGTGTATGACCCACTACACATTGGCTCAAAGTGGAGCCCAAACAATCTACACTCTTCTTAAGCAAACAAATATCATCATTAATCCTAGAAGAAGAGGTACATGCAATGGGTGATCTAGGTGAAACTTCCCTAGCATGGCAAACATGTGAATCAATCTTATTTTTCAAAACTTCATTTTTCTTTAAACAAACATTTAAATCATTTGAAATAGAAATTATTTTATTTTTCAAAGCTACATTCTCTTTTAGGACAAAATCAATTTTTGAGGACAAGTTTTCATTTTTCTTTAAAACATCATTGCAATCAATTTTAGACTTTAAAAATTTATTTTCCTTTAGAGCAAGGTCTAGTTGAGATCTTAATGAATCCCTTTCATTATAGACCTCAACCTTCTCTTGCAAAACCTTGTCAAGTCTAGAATGCAAATTTTTATTTTCTTTTTCAATTCCTAGACTTTTCTTTTTCAAAACTTTATATTTTTCAATTAATTTTTCACACATAATAGATAGTTCTTCATTTAAAGCATGGGCATCATAATCATCACATGAAGAACTAGCATACTCATTACAATTTAAGTGGGTTTCCGAGTGTACCTCAAGGGAGTCATTCCCTTGGACCGTATAGCATTGTTGCGGCTCGAATTCATCTCCACTAGATTCCTCTTCTTGTTGGATTGGCATTTGAAGCTCGGAGGTGGTGGTTGTTGTCAACTTGTTCCACACTGCAAAGGCGGAATCAAGATTAGAAACATGCATAAGATAATCTTTAGGTAGCGTGCTTCTAATGGCCTCAAGGGCTTGTGCATTGGCCCCTATATGCTTGCTATCACTAAGGTAGGATTCCTTGGTAATGGCAAGGTAAACCTTATGTCCTAGGGTTTGTAAATAAACGGACATCCTAATCTTCCAAACAATGATGTTGGAAGGGTCAAACATAGGTGGGGTCATGAAGTCCATGGATGTAAACTATATGTGTGCAAACAAGCAAATGCAAATGTAGATTAGCAAACAAGGATCTCACTCCTAGGATGTTAAGCCTAAATATCAGGAGCGTAGGCTCTGATACCAATTATAAATCACCTAGAGGGGGGTGAATAGGTGATATGCTAATCTATAAACTAAATGCGCTAAATGCGGAAGCTTAAAACAATATTGCAATCACACTTAATACAACCAACAAGTGTAGCCGAATTCCCCGTGAAGGGCTCTGGACTAACTCCTCTTGATTCCCCTAGATATGGGTTGAGGTGCTATATGAAGCTCTTGTGGTTAAGTATAAGTGAGGCACACATACAAGCAATCCAAGCATATAATGAATAAGCAATATGAATCAATGTAAGGACAACACAAATGCAAGCAAGTATGATATGATGATATGAATGATGCTTTGCACAATATAAAGAGAGAGAGTTAGAGAGACAATGGATCAAACGCAAATACAAAGATATGTTTCGAGGTTCGAGCCCCTAGCTCTACGTCCCCGCCTTCACCGAGAAGGATTTCTAATCCACTATCTCCCACCGAGGGAACTTCCACCGAGGAGGATTTGTTACAACAAAGGGAGTACCGAACTCCTCTCTCAAACACCGCCTCACAACCGAGGGGTAGGCCCGTAGCCAAACAACAACAACCAACGCCTCTACCGAAGAGGGTTTACAAACTAAACTCCACCTCTCTCAAGAGGGAGCAAACCACAAGCCTCAACCTCTACCAAAGAGGGAGCAAACCAATCACCCGATCAACCTCTACCAAAGAGGGATACAACAAAAGCAAGGGTGTTTACAACAAGTGGTTTCTTTCAACCACAAACAATCTCTCTTTTCTCTTTTCCACAAAACAAGATCCTAATAGATTAGGATAGAAGATATAGCTCAAGTGTGAAAAACTAAGTGTTTTGATCAAAGAAAAACTCTTGGGAAAAATACCAAATAGATGTAGAATTTTAGATCAAGAAACAATTCCCAAAAACTATTTTCTTTGAAATAAAACAAAACACTTAAAACAAATAGATGAAGCTTTTTGGCACAAAAACTATATTGAAAACTTGTTTAAAACACTGAAGATGTCAGGAAATTTTAGCTCTAAAAATCTTAGTTAAAAACACCAAGCAATGGGGTATTTATAGCCCCAAAACAAAACTAGCCGTTAGGCTGATCTGGCAGCCTGACAGGCTGCCGGCCGGCCGACCGCCAACGGTCAGAAATGTGACCGTTAGGGCAACCCGGTCGACCGCACGGCCGACCACCTAGATACAGAGAGCAGACTCTCTGATCCAGTCGGCCGCTCGGCCGACCGCCCAGATACAGAGAGCAAAGCTCTCTGATCCGGTCGGCCGCCCGGCCGACCGGCCCACTGTGCCAGCAGACGTACACAAGTCTGTGCACGTCGGTCGACCGCCCGGTCGACCGGCTTGGTCTGTCAGCAAAGTTCTGGGTCAGAAACACTTGTTAAAAATATTTCTAAAAATCTTTTATCTCTTGTAAAAAATACCCAAAAATAGTTTTATCATTTTGCATTGATATATAAACATGTGATAAATATTTTAGCTCAAATATCAAGCATATGAAACTATTTTTTTGTGTCTTATCATTTTTACCAAAAACCAAAACTTGTATTTTATCAAACTTGGATTTTTCACTACATGAATAGGATAGTCAAAATAAGTTTGTTTAAGAAGTTTAAGCATGCATGTATAGAAAGAATATGTCTACTATGCATATAAACCATTTAAACTTGTTTTGATCAATCTATTCATGAAAACAAATATCGGTTAAACTAAAACCGAAAAAACCAATATCCAAACATAAAACTTGTTTGTGTTGTGCACTTGAGCATATCAACTATTCTAAGCTTTACAAATGGATCTAAACACACTAAACACTAGGATACCTAAGTCTTCTTGACGATCTTCCATCTTCAAGTTGATTTGGTCCCAAAACTGTGATCCACCGAGTGCAAAGGTATGATCTTGATGCTCGGGCACGGGAATCACCAAGTGAAGGCTTCCAAACTCCTCTTTTTGAAGCAATCACCAACTAATATCTTGATCAATGATCTATAACTAAAATCACAAGATAATTAGTAAATATAACTACATGAGTTAATCATCATCAAAACTAGAGAGGAAGGCCTCCGGGCCAACAATTTGCAACTCACGTTATTTGCACGGGTTGCAAATATAAACAGCGAAGCGATTTTTCTCTCTCAAGATCAATCAACATGAAACCCTAAATTGGCGACGGCGAGCGGAAGCATCGAAGCACCCAAGTTTCTCCTCTCTCTGCAGTCGACGGTGACAGCAACGGTGACTCTCTCGTGTGATTCCTCCTCTCTCTACATTTTCTCTTCAATTTCATCTCTCTCATCGGCGAGCATCAAAGCATCACAGTTCTTCTTATTTATCTCTTTTCAGTTGATGAGGAACTCGCCGTTGTAACGCTCCAAAAAATAAAAAACTGCATGACTTTTTAATTGACAAGGAACTCGCTGTCGATCTCTCTTCAATTGACGAGAAATCACACCGACATCGGAGCATCTCAGTTTCTCGATGCTCGTTAAATTTGTTGTGAGACTTGCTAAATGTGTTATATATTATTTTGATATTTTTTTAGATATTTTAAAATTATTTTTCTATTTATAAATTTTTTTGAATATAGTATATATATATATATTTATTTTTATTAAATAAATATTAAATCGCGTAACTTACATTATGCGTTACGCTATAACCTATATTAATATAACAAAGAAAAAAATGTTATTATTAAGTTATCGTTATTTTAAACATTACTTATAACTTACAGTATGTTTGAGCCGTAAGTCATAAAATGCACTTGCATTTCTCTTACGATTCACTTGCAACCAAACAGTTAATTTTATGGTCATGTAAATCTCACTTTTAGCCCACTTGCAACCAAATAGTTAATTCTATGCCATGTAAATTTGTATTGCCCACAGTTAATTATAATTAGATTAATATTTTCTATTATTAGATTAATCTTTTAAATTATGAGAAATTTTTTAATTATTAGAATAAATATAATTATTAGATTAAAGTTTTTATTAATAACTTCATAGTTTTTAATATTAAATTTTTTTGTTACTAGATTAATTTTTTTATTACTAGATTAATATAATGTACTCCACTTAATTTTTTTCTTACTTTATTTATAAATTAGTAATATTTAATATAAATATAATAAGTTTTGATTATTAGATTAAAATTTAATTATTAAATATTTATTATTTTTAATATTACTAATTTTAAATCATTTAATTATTTAATACTTAATATATTATTTTTTAGTTAATTTAATTTAATTTAATTTATAATTATTTAATATTTAATATATTTAATATTTATTAATTTTAGTATTTATTGATATTTTTTAATATTTTTAAATAACCAAACAGTTAATTTCGTGATCAATTTTTTCACTTACGACTTACACATTACGACAACCAAACATCGCAAAGTAAAATATACTTTTTCACTTATAATTTTATATTACCATCCAAACACCGTAAAACTTAGTTACATATAACTCACTTTCAACTGTAAATAGTTTTAAACTTATGAGTTGCGACAACCAAACAGGCCCTTAGTACAACAAGGATGTCATACTCTAAATAGGGACATACAAATGATGAACTCCTGACATATGATACTATCAGAGATTGATTACATTACTATTTAGTTATTATTTGTATGTTATTGTACTTGTAATATAATTATAATGTATTGATTGTTATTACATTATACTATACTACTACATGTCCTCATTTTATCACTCACTAGGTCACTTACTGATAAAACCCTATGTTTGCTTACCCAAATCCAGTATAGCTCTACAGGATCAAGAGTACTTTAAACGTGTGTAGAGCTTCAGTAATTATCTTACCTTCATTTTCAACTCGTGAGGATCTTTTGTTTTCTTTACTTTATTTTCTTTTGATGTAGTAAATCACGACCTTCGTGATATTATTGCACTTATGTAATAAAGCTAAAAACTTTTATGAATATTGTGCTTAATTTCATATACTGAGGCTTAGCGTATTTTGAAAGAAATATGTCGTCGATTCTTGTCGCATACCCGTATTAGTGTATTTTGGTAGGTGGAGAGTGATTCATAGATGTAACTTATAGATGCAATTAAATAATAAAGTTAGGAAAGAGAAAAAAGATTGCAGCGAGAAAAGGTTTAGAAGGGAACAAAAAATGTTGAGAAGAAAAACCTCTCAGAAAAGTTTTGGTTGTCTTTGGTTTAAGTGAAGGGAAAAAAGGAAGAAAATATATCTATGAAGACAAGAATGAAAAGGGCGCTTCGATTTGAAGCGAAGATATATGAAATGGCTGGAACTCACCAATATGGAAATGGAAAGGTACTAAAGATGGTACAAGGGCTTCTTTTGTTCTTATGTGGGTGGGTGTATAGGAGTGGGGATGTAAAAATGAATACAAGGATGAGGAATGAGCTTGAATACTCTTGATGTGAAATGTGTATGTGGACGGAAGCAATTGATAAAATAACTCAACGAAACGTTTCACCAACGAGAAGACTGTTAGTAGGAAAATACTTAAATTAGTTAATATCAATTTTATGTTTCTAAACATACAAGTACCAGATCCATATCAAAGTAAGAAGACTAATTAATGTTATATGCTATGCAGGTAATAAAATTTGACTATTAAGTAAAAGCTAATTGAACTATAAGATAATTCAGATTTATACGCTCACAAGTTTAAGTTGACAGTAGATCAATGTTGATAAAAAACTAAAAATGTAATATCAAACTTGTAAATAAATATTCGTGAATTGAGATTGTACCTCAGATTACCTATTTGTTTTCGTTTATCTTGCTCTGAATTTTTGTGAGTATATAACTTTGTTTGTTTCAAATGCAACATTTTAAGAATCGTGCGATTTACACTCCGAATGAGTGAGTTATGACCCAAACAACGATTCTTGCTGGTGTAGAATTTTGCTCTCTCGAATCTGATTGTCCTTCTGAGAGTCAGCAGTGGAGGTATAGGGCTGGGCCTAAATGATAGGCATTGCCTGGACACAGGCAGGGCTCGGGCTTCAGCAGTGAAGAGGAGATGGCGTGGAAGAAAGGCGGAGATCTCTCGAGGTTATGATTACACGAAAGAGGATCGTCGACAATCAATTAAAACTCGACATTACTTTTAAGAGAGGAGAAAGAAATTTGTTTATGAAAAAATAGAGTGGGGAAGAAAATTATAGTAACCGATAAACCAATTAGGGCATCTCATTACTATTCAGAATTTAATAGGACATCCTACCTCTATTAGAAAGATGATTCATAATTCATAATCAACTCACAGAGAGAATTATAAATTTCATTGATTATTCCTTGAAAAAGTGAATACATGGGGCTTTATATAGCCAAGCAAAATAGTACTCTTTTAGTTACAATCAAGCTAGAAATTAAAATTCTAAAGAAATTAAAAAACCTAAAAGAAATCAAAATTATAAGAAATAAAAAATACTAATTTTAATACTATTAAAACTACTAGATCCACATTAATTTGACACGTCTTCTCCAACAATGAAAATGCTCCATGTTCTTGGTGTCTTTATGTCCGCATCATACTCGGATTGGAGAGAGCTTGACTCCGTCGAGTCAACAATAGAAGTGATTTCATATTGCTTCAAAGTAATCTCATATTGCTCCTATGTGTTGGGATCAATCTGTTGTAGTGCACTTTGTTTTTTCTATGAGTCATCAGTCGGCGCTCTTTCTTTCCATCGAACTAAATATCTACTGGTCGTGATAACTTCATCATCCAAATTTTTATCAATCTGATTCACTATATTGGGTAAAATATTTGGAAGTGATAAAAGGGAATGCCTTTCAGAATTAGGCTTAAAAGATTGTTCATCATCTAATGAGTTGTTAGGATTAAAATCGAGACCCTTGTAATCCACTAGATCTTCAATATTGAATGTAGAATGATACCAAAATCTTGAGGAAGATTAATAACGTAAGTGTTATCATTTAGCTTCTTTAAAAATTGAAACGGATCAGTATTACAAGCATGCAAAACGACAACACCAACATTAAAGTTTTAAATCGTTTCTCATTGTCAATTCATAACTTGTAGTTGGGTTATTTTGAACTATTTTATTTTTGACTTTTTTTATTTAATTTGTGCACATGAATATGTGGACTTTTATCTAGCCTCCAATTTGTGTCCATGCAGACTCATTGATGACTTCAGTTTAACAATCGATTTGAGGTTGGAAAGCGGTGGAGAACTTAGATTTGATGCTCCAATATGTGTCACATGATTCTCCAAAAATAGAGATGAAACTCGATAGGGACAACACTCAGTTGTTGAACTCTTATGGTCGTGGAGTTAATCCATGATACCTTTTTCAGGTGAGGATGGGGTACAACCTCTATGTTAGCACAAGAAGAACTAGAAATATGAGGAGGAGGAGCAAGGAGCAAGAACACAAAAATTTCTTTTCAATAGCACTTATTTCTTCATCAATCGCGGCTTGCCATTTCTTATCTCTCACTGCTTCTTCAAAAGTGATATTCTCAGCATCCGCTAGAAGACATACCAAGTGTACTTCGCTTGTTGTCTCGTATAGATCTTGCAAGCTTCGCATCTTCGGTTGTCTTGGTTCTTCTTCATCATCAGATGTCGGAGGGCTTGTCTGTTTGATTATCGGTGCAGAGTTTGATTCTTCTATTTCTTCCTCCTGCATCACCTCTTTTTGTTGTTCCAATCCCATGCGCTTTCTTCATTCACTTGCACATCTCGGCTTACAACCACCTTTTCTTCGATCGGGTCGAATAACTTGAAAGCTTTTGTCTTCTCGTCATACCCGATGAACACGTACTTCTTACTCTTGTCATCTAGCTTGGTTCTTCTTTGATCCGGTACGTGCGCATAGGCCACACTACCGAATACTCTCAAATGTGATACGGTTGGTTTTCGTCCGCTCCAAGCTTCCTGGGGTGTTTGATCTCCCATCTTCGCATGTGGGCACCGATTTTGCACATACACAGCACATTGCACCGCTTCTGCCCAAAATTCTTTTGGCATGTTTTTGCTCTTCAACATCGACCGAACCATATCAAGAATAGTCTGGTTTTTCCTCTCGGCCACACCATTTTGCTGAGGTGAGTATGGTGCAGTCAAGAATCTTCTGATTCCTTGTTCCTCGCAGTAGCTTTGAAAGCAGTTGACATGTACTCTCCGCCTCTGTCCGATCGTAAGGCCTTGATATAAAGACCAGTTGTCTTCTCTACTTGCATCTTGAATTTCTTGAACACCTCGAGTGCCTCGGACTTTTCTTTCATGAAGTAAACCCAAGTCTTCCTTGTGTAGTCGTCAATAAAGGTGATAAAGTACCTCTTCTCACTGAATGACTTAGGTGTGATCGGGCCACATATATCGGTATGTACCAACTCGAGAGAACTCCTTGCACGATATTCCGCCCTTTTCTGAAAAGTGTTCCTTGTTTGCTTGCCAAGTACACACCCTTCGCAAAATTTCTTGGTGTAGTCCATATCTGGTAACCCGTGGACCATATGCTTCTTTGCTAATTCTGTTAGGCCGCCATAATGTAAGTGTCCGAACCGCAAGTGCCACAACGAGACTTTGTCATCCATGTTGACTTGCAAGCACCTTTCTCGCACACTTCTCAAGTTGAGTTTGAACATCCGATTCTTAGCCATCTCCACTCGTGCAAGTAACCGGCCTCCTTTGTCTTTCAAGTGTAACATTCGATCTTTCATGAAGATCGAATATCCCTTCTCTAATAGTTGGCCCATGCTAAGGAGATTATTTTTCATGTCAGGCACATAGTAGACATTCTCAATTATCCCTTCTTTGCCATCCTTTTGAGAAAAACGTATTTTTCCTCGGCCTTTGACTTGAACCTTCGACGCATCTCCAAATGACACGTGCCCATCTTCTATCTCTTGGATCTCCATAAAGAGATGTTTGTGCCCACTCATGTGATTGCTAGCGCCTGTATCGAGATGCCAGACCGAGTCGCTATCAGGAATAATGTCTTTATAGGCCATCATGAGAACACCATCGTCTCTTATCTTCTCTTCCGTGACTAGTTTCGCATTTTCTTCTATCTTTTTGTTGGAGTAGCACTCTTTTGCGTAGTGTCCATATTTGCCGCATTTGTAGCACTGGACATTTTGACGATTTGACCGGCCGCCTCTACCACGACCGCGTCCTTGACCACGCCAATTTTGTTGGCTCGGCTGGTCCTTTTCTTTCGAGTTGTCTCCGCGTCCGCAGCCTCTACCGTAACCACGACCTCCACGGTCGCGTCCTCGACCACGCCAGTTTTGTTGGGCATACATCGTCTTGTCCTCCTTGATAGTTGCCTTAGATTGTAAGGCCTCTTCGAGCAGATCTTGTTTCTTCTTCTTCCGTTGCTCATGCGCCTCGAGAGAACCGGCGAGATCATCTATGGTCATCTCCTCCAGATTCTTCGACTCCTCAATTGCGCATACAACATTTTCGAAATTCTCGGTCAATGACCGCAGAATCTTCTCCACGACCCTTGAATCGGTTATGGTTTCTCCATTGCGTTTGAGTTGATTCACCACCGTTTGTACACGCGTGATGTAGTCAGATACTCCTTCTGACTCCTTCATTTTCATGGCCTCTAATTCACCTCGTAGAGTTTGAAGCCGCACTTGTTTAACACGGTCGGCGCCTTTGAAGACTTTTTGCAAAATCTCCCATGCCTCCTTCGAAGTTGCCGCACTAGCAATCTTCTCGAACCCCGACTCATCTACCGCTTGGAATAAGAAGTAGAGAGCGGTCTTGTCTTTCGTGCGCGTTTCTTTCAACGCCTTTAACTGATTCGGCGTCATGTTATCAGTAGTAGCCGGCTCTGTATAGCCATTCTCAACTACTTCCCACGCGTCTTGTGCACCAAGCAACACCCGCATCTGAATGCTCCAATTGTCATAGTTCGTCTTTGTGAGGCGTGGTAGCGGCATCTGCCCCAGCGGTGTAGGCTTTTGTCCCAGCGGTGTACTCCCGGAATTTGCCATGGCTGTCACCGACGATCTTCACCTTCAGCACTTGTCTTTGCTTTCGATACTTAGTTTCGCCTTCGCACTTAACTTCGCCTTCACCTTCAGCACTTGTACGAAGTGGTAGGGGCGGTCTTCTCCAAGCTTCAAGCTTCAAGCTTCACAATGGGAATCACCTCCCAAAGAAGCTTCAAGCTTCTTGCTTCAAGCTTCAAGCTTCACAATGAGAATCACCTCCCAAAGAAGCTTCAAGCTTCACCTTGGCTCTGATACGAATTTGTTAGCACAAGAAGAACTAGAAATATAAGGAGGAGGAGCAAGGAGCAAGACTCTAATCTAAGATTTTTTGCCACCTTAGACAATATTGTGTTAATACAATTTTCACTGTTCACAATCACCTACCATTCTTATCTCCGTTTTGGTGAACGTGTGATAGGTTGCAATTCTTTTTCAATCATTTTTTCAACTGGTTATGAGGGGACACACCTGATGACAGGCAAGTGGGTTGATGATGTTGGTCTAATGCAATTGAGACCAATATCATCTCATGTGATCTCTTTATCAGTGACAGAATCTACTTCTCTTAATTGGAATATGAATTTCTCTGAACCAGGCTCAATAGTGTGTGGCGTGTCATATATCGGTGGTAGTTTATTTAGGAAATCTTCTGAGATGATATCACTAACCTCCTTAATCACGGGAGTGACTTTAGGAGGGACAATATTATCACACCATGGTGCTACAATGGGAACTCTGTTAACTATGATAATTTTAATATGACTGGTGCAGTCGACAACTATGTGCCCATACCTTTGACATTATTACATTTAGAAACAGGGCCAATCTTGAGAATTTTCTTTTTGGGATCTTTGTTTTTGTTATCTATTTCAACATTGGGGCTGTTTGGATTCAAGGAATTGGGTGGAAGTGAGGAAGTATGAAGTGTCTTTTCTCATTTCAGCTGTTCATCCAAACACCGAAAAAGGAAAATGAAAAAAGTTCTTTTCCTTCTCTCTTTTCTCCTTTACACAACGTTTTCCTCACTTCCAGAGTGCTACAGTTAATTTTGTGGTCATGTAAATCTCATTTGTAATAAGTTGTAGCACAAAATAGTTAATTTTTTGCTCATGTAAATCTCACTTGCATTCTAATTACAGTCTAATTTTTATTTTTCTTAATTAATTTTTAATTTAATATTATTTTGCGGTCAACTTTGTAGTCAACTTTTTCACTTTCACTTTCACATTACCATCCAAACACCGGAAAAGACATAATATTTTCCAAATCACACTTCCCAACAACATCCAAACACCAGAAAACTTACTAACCAATTTTCAAGTTCCAAAGGGAACTATTACCACTTCCTCACTTCTTCACTTCCTCACTTCCACCCTTAACCAAACAGGCCCATTATTGTTCTTAACATTATTTCTAAGTGAGGGGTTTTGAGCATTAGACATATGGGGTTGAGTAATGCTACCGGACTTTTTCACCACTCTTCTAGCTATGGGGGTTAAACGGAAAGTAACAATATCCAGTTTTTGATTTCAAGTAGTCGTCATTTGGATAATGTTATTAAACGTAGCCGATATGGTGGCAAACACTATGACAAGTTAAGCCTCTGTGATCGGAACCATCGGGGTGATGGGGTTTGACTAGAATCTCCTAAAGATGAGGCAATTATTAGAAGACTTAATTTTAAACTAAATATTTTTTTTAAATTATCGGATTGATCAAGCCCTTAATCTTATCAGTCCAATTGGCCAGGGCGTAGCTTAGGTAAGAGGTTTTTCGCTCTTGGCATTTTTTAATTATAAAATCGCATTGAGAACCCTTTCTTAGTTATGCACTTATCGTATGGAATTTCAGGAAAATATTTACCCTTCCATGGTTCTTAAATTAACTAATTTTTGGGTTTTTAATAAAATTTAATTAGATGCAAAAAAGTAAATAAACGTGACTAATATGCAAATCCTATCTAACTGTGCTCTGCTACCAAACTGATGTGAAACGTGTACGTGGGTGGAAGCAATTGATAAAATAACATAAAGAAACGTTTCACGAACAAGAAGTTATTGGTAGAAAAATACTTAAATCTGTTAATATAAGCTTTATGTTTCTAAAAATGCAAGTATTAAATACATATCAAAGAAAAAAGACTAATTAATATTATATGCTCTGCATGTAATCCGATTTGAATATGAAGAAAGAAGCTAACGAAACTACAAGGAAATTCACATTCACACGCTCACAACTTTAAATGGACAAGTAGATCAATGTTGATAACAAACTGGAGATGTAGTATCAAATTTGTAAATGAATATTCGTGGATTGGGATTGTAACTTAGATAACCTATTTGATTCATTTGCCTTGCTCTGAATTTTTGTGAGTATACAACTTTGTTTGTCACAAATGCAACGCTTCAAGAATCTTACGATTTGGACTCCAGATGAGTGAGTTATGACCCAAACACGAAGCTTGCTGGTGCAAAATTTTACTCGCTCGATTTTGATTGTCCGCTTGACTGGAAGTCGGCAATGGAGGTTCAGGATTGGGCCTGGTTGATGGGCACTGTTTGGACACGGGCAGGGGTACTCAGGCTTCAGCAGTGAAGAGGAGATGGCGTGGAGTAGAGGCAGAGATCTTTCGAGGTTGTGGTTGCATGAAAGGATTATCGACAATCAATAAGAACACCGCATTACTTTTGAGAGAGGAGAAAAAATTTGTTTGTGGAGAGATAGAGAGAAGAAAATTATAATAACCGATAAACCTATTAGGACTTCTCATCACTAATCGAGATTTCATAAGGCATTCCACCACTATTAGAAAGGATTCATGATTCATAGCAAACTCATAGAGAGAATAGTAAATTTTCATTGATTATTTCTTGAAAAAGTGAATACATGGGGGCTTTATATAGCTAAGCAAAATAATACTCTTCTAGTTACAATCGAAATAGAAATTAAAATTCTAAAGAAATTAAAAACCTAAAAGAAACCAAAATTACAAAAAAAAAAATAGAAACTACTAATCCTAATACTATCGGATCCACATTGAGCTAGCATGTCTTATCTAACAATGATAAATGTTTCATGTCCTTGGTTCCTTGATGTCCGCATCAGCTCTTCATTTAATAGTAAAATTAAAAGAGTTGCAAGTAACAACAATTTAGAAGTTAGAACTACCTAGATGGTAAGCTACTAAGTACTAGAGGGTGGGATGATCTGATTGTGCCCAAATTTCTTTTGTCTTATTCTAAAATGCATCACTTTCAAATGGTACAACTTTGAGCTGTACTTGGGATGGATCATAAGATTTAACCAATGCGTGTTGCTTATTTCTTTTCTTTGTTGTAAGCATTATTTTACCTTTTTTTAACATGACCTTCGATGCACTGCCTTACTTGTATCACAAATGGCAGGTCCGTGTACTGAAGTCATTGTTTCCTCCGTTCATACTTGTCCTTTTTAAGATGCTTATAGCGCCTATAGGTGGGGGAAAAGTCGCTTCTATGATGGTCGGTGAGTAAGTATACCTTAATGCATGCATGCATGCCTACATAATGGGTATTGGTTTTATTCTTTCTGCAATTTTAATTAACTCAAGTTATTTTTGTTTTTGAAGCAAGAGCAACTGCTCTTTCTTGTCAATGGCTGATGGGACCTTGTTCAGTCAACTCTGTTGATCTTCCTGATGGTTATTCTTGCACTAGTGGGGTATTAAGCTAATTCAGCATTTACATTACTTACTCCCATTTTAATTCTTACATCTTTGCAACTAAAATTCAATACATTTTTATCTGTTGCACCTAATTTCATTTGGTTGGTATTTATTGATCTAGGTGTTTGTAGAAAGGTGCAAATATCTGGAAGAAAGTAAATGCATTGGAATTTGTATCAACACGTGTAAACTACCAACTCAGGTCAGTGCTATCTACATGTTTGAAATATCTTTAATACTAGAAAATTATTTAGAAAAATTAATGTTTACCTAGTTGTTCCTGGTCAACGGGCGCTTCTAGATGGACTACTTAAAACAATCCTCAAACTTCTGAGTTCTCGTTTAGAATTGAGAAGTCTTTCATACTGTTATCAAGTGCATGAGATTTGTTGGCGAACAAAGGGATAGATTAAAAGAGGTGAGGAAGGAAATTTCTTTTCACCGACTTGTTTGTGCATTTACTGGGAGGTTTGATGATTTCAGCTTTATTAAAAAAAAAAAACATCTGGTTCTTCTTTGTTCTGCTGTCTGTGTGCGTGTTCGTGTGGTAGGGTGTACAGATGAGTGGTGCGCAGGTAGAGGCATGCAGGGGAAGGAAGTTGTGGAGTATCCAATTTGTCTAGCTAAACCAGAGTGGGTAAAAACAATGGCATGCCAGCAGTTATGGGATTCTTTAATCTTCAGAAAGTTTAACTTAAATCTAAAACAACAACAACAACTAAGCAATTTGTCCCAAGTATTTGGGTAGGCTACATGAACCAAAAGAGAATTACGCCAGATCGGGCACATGGATCAACTTTCTCCACTCATTCCTATCGAGCAATATGCCTTCATTAAGACCTTTAGCCTCTATATTTTGTCGTATCACCTCCATTCATGTTTTTCGGGTTTCTCCCGCACTCTTTTAACTTGCCCTAATTTGATACGCTATACTCGCCGGATTGGCGCATCTGTACGTCTATGTCGCACAGGATCAAACCATCGTAGGTGGTTTTCTCTCATCTTTTTCTTCTATACGGGCTACGCCTATCTTCGTACGAATATCCTCATTTCTCACCTTATCTCTCGTGTTACCACACATCAAACGAAGCATGCGTATCTCTGCTACACTCATCTTCTGGACATGATATCTCTTTATAACCCAACATTCTGTGCCATATAGCAAAGCTGACCTAATAGCAGTCCGATAAAACTTTTCCTTCAGCTATAATGGAATGTTACAGTCGCATAAAACTCCTGTTGCACTCCTCCATTTCAACCAGTCGACTTGGATCCTATGGTGACATCACTATTGATCTCTCCATTCTTTTGGATAATAAAATTCAAGTACTTATAAAATGATTATTCATCGGTACTTCTTGTTCGTAGAGTGTCACAATATTATAATCTCAGATTTCATATTTACTGAATTTGCACTCCATATATTCTGTTTTGGCCCTACTTAATCTAAAACTTTGAGATTCTAGAATTTGCCTTCATAGCTTCAATTTGACATTTACCCCAGCTCTCGTCTCATCGACTAGGGCAATATCATCATCAAATAGCATACACATGGTAACTCATATTGAATAGCTTTAGTAAGCTCATCCATCATTATGTCAAATAAGAATGGACTTAATGCAGATCCTTGATGCAATCCAATTGTGATAGAAAAATTACTTGTTATACCTCCATAAGTTCTAACATTTGCCACACTCCATCGTACATGTCCTTGATTATGTCAATATTTTTGATGGGAACTCGTTTTTCATCAATGTTCACCATAACACCTCTCTTGGTACCTTATCATAAGCTTTTTCTAAATCAATGAAGATCATATGCAAATTTCTTCTCCTCTCTCAAATCGCTTTATAAGTTGACAAAGCAAATGAATAGCCTCTGTCGTCGATCGCCTGGAATGAACTCAAACTGGTTCTCTGATATTTTAGCATTCTGTTTAACTTGTGTTTAATTACTCTTTCCCAAAACTTCATGGTGTGACACATGAGTTTTATTTCACGGTAGTTTGAACTTTGGATATCACTCTTATTCTTATAGAGAGATACTAGGGTACTTTTTCTCCACTCATTTGGCATCTTTTTAGTTAGCCAGATCTTGTTAAAGAGGTTTGTCTGTCATCTCACGCCCATCTTTCCTAAGCATCTCCATACCTTAATAGAAATGTCATCCAGGCCAACAGTTTTCCTTGATTTCATCCTCTTCAAGGCCTCTTAACTTCAAATTCGCTAATTCTACGCATATAATTATAGTTCATATCCTATCACTGAATGGTAAGGTCACCCAAATTTTGAATAGAACTACCATTAAACAATCTGTCAAAATACTCTCTCTCTTCATATTTCTTTAATTTCTTCATCTCGAACTAAAATCTTCTCATCCTCATCTTGACATACCTCATAGTACATAAGTCTCTAGTCTCTCTTATCATAATTCTGTATATATCATTTCAACCTCTTTGGTATCCAACTTTTCATACACTTCTTTGTACACTTTAACTCTTACATTCTGAATAGCTTTCTTAGCCTCCTTGGTTAGCTTCTACCTTTCAAAACTTTATCACAATTTTTCTCCAAATCTCTGTAAGAGTCTCGCTTGATCTTAATAGCAGCTTTTACCTCTTCATTTCACCATGATGTGTCCTTACATGATGGAACACCAACCCATCACATCATAGTGGAATGAAGAGGTAAAAACTGCTATTAAGATCAAGCGAGACTCTTACAGAGATTTGAAGAAAAATTGTCATAAAGTAAGTTTTGTCAAGTACATCTTTAGCTACTCTTTTAATGCAGCTAGCAATTTTGTTTCATGTTGTATTGGGAACATCTTGGGCTTTCCAATCTGCGTCATGTACCACTCGATCTAAAAAGACTCCTCATTATTTTCTATTAGCCGTAATCACTTAATCTTAAGATCTAACTTACATTTAATCTTTCTAAATCTCCTTCTAATCCG
The DNA here is from genome assembly GCA_038442645.1 of Agave tequilana. Taxonomy (NCBI): domain Eukaryota; kingdom Viridiplantae; phylum Streptophyta; class Magnoliopsida; order Asparagales; family Asparagaceae; genus Agave; species Agave tequilana. Next base: position 64,814 of record JAVJIF010006847.1, on the reverse strand, counting down.
AACATTTAAAATTAAGAGTCTATGTTGGGTTACTACACTCTCACACGTACTATCTTACAATCAATGCAACTACTTCTATCTACTTTCCTAATTAAAAAGAAATCTATTTGGCTCTACTTGATCCACTTCTAAAAGTGATCGAGTGAGACTCTCTCTTCCTAAAGTATTCACTAAAATCAAATTATTGGACAAAGAAAAATTTAGAATCGAGTTACTTGGTTCATTTCTTTCCCTAAAGCTACTCCATGTACACTATCAAAGCCATAAGACTAGTTCCTACATGCCTATTGAGGTCACTGTCTATGAAAAAAATTTCTCTAATGGTATCCGTTGCACTATCTTATCTAAGTCCTCTCAAAATTGACGCTTACTAGACTCATCAAGTCTTACTTGCGGTGCATAGACAAATAACATTAAAAATCTCCTCATCTAAATTAGGTTTAATTAGTAGAATCATATCACCCTTCCTCCTAACCTCCACTACATTCTCAAGCAATTATTTTTCTAAGATCACACTCACCCCATTACGATTTTATCTCTAACCAGTATACCAAAGTTTATTACCCTAAGGCTCTATAATTCTAGCTTTTTCACCTACCCACTTTGTCTCCTGCACACACAAAATACTAACATTTCTTTTAATCATAGCATCAACTAACTCTACTAATATACATGTAAGAGAACCTATGTTCCACGATGCTAACATAATCTTATATTTATGAGCTAACTTTTTTACCCCCACCCGCTCATAAAAGTGTAGGAACACTTGCTCATTTGACACCACATTCGGACGCTGATGTGACGCGTCGCTTCTGGACGATGACCTAGAGACCCTTGCCCACTTTTCATTACATCCGGGCTCTAATGTAGTGTGTCGCTTAGAAGAGAACTCCCCAATGAAATTTAGTTCTTGGTTTATGTTCAAGTATGTAATAATGTTTTAGTTAGTTGTTCAGGCCTACCATAACTCTTCTCTTTTATCCTGATTTGGGACAAACAGTGAACGGTGCACTAGCGGAGTTAAAGTTTGACTTAAATCTAAGAGGAGTTATAGTGATGTGGTTGTTTGGATAATTGGACCTATGATATTTAGTGTCAGCATCTGAATCTGAAAATTTTATTTCAAAAAAAAACACATCTGATTTCACATAAATATGTCATACATTTACATGTATACCATCATGAGTACACGTATTCAACCTCTTTACTGTTGCTTTATTCCTAAAACTGAGGTGTAGACATTTGTGAACATTGAGATGTAGATATCCTGAAACATTATGGAGAGAGATTTCACTTGGACAAACCTGACGGACTAGGCCTACTGCATTTGTCCTTGCTAGTAGATATGGAGGCCTTCACTAGTTCACTTTCTCTTAGTAGTTCTGATCTCCCACACCCACTACAGAATTTCCATTTACTTTCTATTTCTATAGTTTTGATGTATGTATATTCTAATTGTTGTTGATCAATGCCAGACATTTTTCAAGGATTGCATGGGAGTCCCGTTACACATGGAACCAAATTTCAGCGATTATAGCTGCCAGGTATATCCCTTCATCATCCTGTAGTTCTGCACCACTTTTCTTCTTATTCCCTCGGTTAATAAGGTTCATTTTACCAGCTCTCCTCGAAATCCTTTCCACTATGTACATCAATAACTTTTGAATCGCGAACTTGCCATTTTGCAAACCATTGTATGGCTCTATAAGATCAGCTGATAACTTACTACTGAGAAGAAATCTCAACCTGAAAACTATATATTTGTTCATCAATAACATGTGATTTGACATGTAAATTGTGCATATTGATGTAGAACGAGAAGGGGGAAAGAAGAAAGATGGAAGAAATTAGGGTTATGAGGATAAATTGGTTTTGCTTTCAATACCAAGGAGATCGCTCTCTAATTCAGCGTTTCACCATGCAGAAATTTAAATCACAAAGTAGAATTGCAATGCAAAATTTGATTTTTCTTTAATCAGCTAAACTGAAAATCAACTAGAGCACTTGGTCTTTTATAGGCTCATACAACTAGGGAGTTTTTTTGACATACCCGATATGAGTCTAAAACAATAGAATAATATGAGCCTAACTTAAAAGAAAGAGAAAATAACCTAAACACAAATAAATAGCTTAGTGATTCCCACCAATTCTCATCGACTTTGAAAAATTCGCCACTGACGAATGGCGGGGACATGAATGATGAAATTGAACCGGGAAGGACTGCACAAACTCCTCACTGGTGGGTCTCCTCAGTAATGGTGGCTGCAATAGACGAATTAGAAACCGTTGTGACTTTGTAAAAGTGCGATAACGAGTCAGGTCATCGACGCAGAATACTAGGTTGATCCATGATCATAGAGAATATCGAGCTTGTAGGCGCTGGAACTGAACCTTTTCAAAAATTATATGGACCCATGCGTCGAGTATGGAGTTTTTTTCAAAGTTCTCAGCTCTTTGGGTGCATTCTAATCAGCAACTCGTCACCTATTGTGATGTCTTGCAATCGCTTGTGAGACTTTACAGCAGACTGATACTTATAGTTACTGATTATCATTTGCCTTGTATTATGTTCCTGTAACTCATGCAAATGTGGTGTAGATGACTCAACTGTGACAATGGATGGGATACCTAAGGGAAGAGGGAGAAGACCGAGGGAATTCCTAGACCTAGGAGTGTAAACCCATCAATAGGAGACTCGAGATAAAAGTGGGTTCTAATCACTAAGTAACATGGTGTCTTATTATTTTTTGGGTGATTGTTCTCTCCTTATTATTCCCTACATACATTTGGATTTGACATGTTTCAACACTATTTTTTAAATTTAAATTCATAAGTGTTAGACCTGCTCAGACGGTTACATCCAAGTACACAATCAAGACCTATTCAATAAAATATGTGCAGCGTTTGTGTCTAAGACATCACACCAAAAACGATCCTCGTAATTAGACATGTGGATAGGAACCTGACAATGCTGAGTAATAGATTGAGTTGTCTTATTAACCAAAATCACGTTGTATGGGTGGGGATGTGGTTCAGCCTTGAGACCTATTTTCTCAAGATTTGTCTTGACAATGATGTACACACAACTATCCCATTCTATCATCAATTTATTGCTCTTCTGTTCTTGTGTAATATAGATGTAGAACACACTAGACCTACGCCAATCCTCATTACTAACAGCTGTGTGTGAACACCTAACAACACCTAACTGGATGCTAGCAACCTTAATATCATCATCAGAATTAGTCGCACTGCTAGTTGGTTCGTGAACCACCGTTTCTATCTCATCATCGACTTGATTAGGAGATTCTTAGAGGGACACGTGTGACCGTACCTTGACTCTTAGAACATTGACTATCCTCAGCATTTTTAAAAGATTCATCTATCACGAATTTGCTTCTAGGGTCTAGTTGTGTGAGTGTTTGGGCTAGATGGCTCATCGGCTTTAGGCCTAAAGTCTTCATAAAATGATAGAGAGATTTCTATTCTTGAGCTAGCTGGCTTGCCTGCTCAAGAGTCTCTATCTTGTTAGAGTGAATGAACATTACCCGTTGGATGTCTGACCTCAACCCAAAGTGGTAATTAGATATTGCTTGGTAGGAGTCTTCTCGTACCTCACAACGTAGGGTTAGGTCACCAAATTCTATTGTGTGTGGTCTTGAATTGACCTGTTACTCTAGCGAAGGTTGTGCAGTTTATCTAGTAGGTGATGCTTATATATGTCGAGAAGGTCTTTCTCCTTAATCTTTTGTTTCATTTCCTCCAAAGATTACGAAAGTCTCATGCTTTGTATACTCTCTCTACCGAAATTCAATAAATCTTAATTGTCTCTTAAAGTCTCATCCTAGCAAACCGAACCCTACTCTCTGTGAACCTATACCAATCAAAGTAGTAATCCAAGTCTGTTACCCAGTCACTAAAATTTTCGGGTCAAAAATAACGTCAAACGTGGGAGGATCTTAATCCTATGGATTATGTCATCTTCTCTATCCTTACATTTATTGGTGTTCTCCTCTCCTATCTTGAATGTCATCTCTTAGTTCTTCTCTTTATTTTTGTTTTCTAACCCTTCAAACCTAAGTTTTAGGTCTTGAAGCTTTTTAAGGATTAGGTCTAGTTTGGACTCCATATTTAGATGATCAGTGAATATGTTCTACCACTACAAAGGAGCATGTACTATGCAATACACACAATCATACAAATGCTTAGTTTCTTAAGTTTCATTAGATGTGTGCACTGTATGATCAACCAAAAAATTTCCTAGATGGTGAAGAAAATGATTCCTAAAGGGCCTGTTTGGTTAAGGGTGGAAGTGAGGAAGTGAGGAATTGAGGAAGTGGTAATAATTCCTTTTGGAACTTAGGAATTGGTTAGTAAGTTTTTCGGTGTTTGGATGTTGTTGGGAAGTGTTGTTTGAAAAATGTGGTCTTTTCCGGTGTTTGGATGGTAATGTGAAAGTGAAATTGGAAAAGTTGACCACAAAGTTGACCGCAAAATAATATTAAATTAAAAATTAATTAAGAAAAATAAAAATTAGACTGTAATTAGAATACAAGTGAGATTTATATGAGTAAAAAATTAATTGTTTTGTGTTACAATTTATTACAAATGAGATTTACATGACCACAAAATTAACTGTAGCACTCTGGAAGTGAGGAAAACGTTGTGTAAAGGAGAAAAGAGAGAAGGAAAAGAACTTTTTCCATTTTCCTTTTCCGGTGTTTGGATGAACAGCGGAAATGAGAAAAGACACTTCCCACTTCCTCACTTCCACCCAATTCCTTGAATCCAAACAGCCCCAAAGTGAATATGCAACAGGCAGCAACAAAAGGCAATTAACATCAGCAACTATAACTCAGAATCACCACAAAGGCATAAGAGATATGCAAAATATCACAATAGTGGGAGATGAGTTTAGAGAGTACCTAAAGGCGTTTGAAAAAAAAAACAATACTGAGTAATAGTCCCAAATAAGGGCTCATAGAAATTGGATCTGTTGCCCAAAAGTCACGAAATTCTTTCGGCATCTTCGAGACTCAGTTGTAGATCCTACGTTTCAGATAGAACTCGAATCGGCCTCCAAACTGACCTGAAACGGACTCTGGAACGAATCGATGTACTGTTGAAATGCGTGAACAATGATGGCTCAAAAACGAGCCGATGACGTCATCAATGCAGTCGTTGACGCCAACACAGCTTGATGACGTCAGCGGGCTGCTCGATGTAAGGTTGATGGCTCGGTTCGGGTGCTCGGCTTGATGGCTCGGTTCGGGTGCTCGGCTTGATGGCTCGGTTCGGGTGCTCGGCTTGACAGCTCGGCTCGGCTCTCAGTTAGCTCAGGTCGAGCCGATGATGTCAGTGTTGAGTCGCTGAAGGCAGCAGTGGCTCACGCCTTGGCTTGAGCTGAATGCGCGGGTAGGATCCGGGTTGAGTCTGGGCAAAGCGGGTCACTCACTTAAACCCGTTAAGCAAGCAGGTTGGACTTCTTCGCGAGTTTGAAATTATCAAACCCACAACTCGTCACTTCTCCTCAACCCGATCATAACTAGGGTTTCGGGGTACTCTAGTAGCGGTGGAGAACAGCGGTGACGACGAATGATGGCGATGGCGATGATGAAGACGACGGCGAGGCAATTGCGATGGCTCTGGATCTGGGCGATGATGACAAGGCGAAGTTGCAGTCGGCTATACTGGTGGAGGAGGAAGTTACTATTGTCAGCGTCAGCAGGGGAAGACAAGGTCTGCGGAGGGAGGAGGAGGTGGTGACCTCGATGGGCGTGCTGTTGGCGTTGGGTTTCGTTGAAGGAGAAGACGAAGAGGAAGACGATGAACTTTGGAGGAGGAGTCGAGGTCGTCGGATTGCGATGATGGCAATAGGAAATGAAAGGGAGGTGGGATCTCAGTGGAGATGAGGCCGGCTCCTGACAGCAGTGAAGAGGGATTGTAGAGGATGAACAATAGATTTTTTTTATTTTGATTTTTCTTTTTTCTTTTTTTTTCTTTTCCTTTTTATCTCTTTTTTTAAACTAGAGAAGAGAGAGGTGAAAGGATCTAGGGTTTTGTATAGGAGGTGGCTAGGTTTTTTTTTTTGGGTGAAGGAAGGAGCAGGAGCCTACCTCTGATACCAAACTGATGTAGAACGACAAGGGGAAAGAGAAAGAGGGAAGAAATTAGGATTTTAAGGATAAGATTTGTTTTGGCTTCAAGGAGATCGCACTCCCACTTGCACTTTACCATTTAGAGATTTAAATCACAAAGCAGAATTGCAATGCAAATTTTGGTTTTCTTCAGTCTGAAAATCAACAACACTTGTCTTATTATAGGCTCATACAATTAGGAGTTTTTTGACATACCCGATACGAGACTAAAATAAAGGAATAAAATGTGTCTAGCCTAAAATAAAGAGAAAATATCCTAAACACAAATAAATAACCTAGTGATTCCCATCACATATACTGCTGGATAATTATTTACTTCCTATTTGTACCAATTAGTAAAGAAGTGGGGAAGCATCACGCACTATAATCAGCTATAGCAAGGCTTGCGGTATATGTAATTGTTTGTGTAATTGATGGAATATATTGCCAGCCTCCTATCTTCTGCTTGCCTTTTGCAGTTCAAATTTGGAGTTCCGGCACCATTGCCTACCAGTGACGAAGCTCTCCAAGAACCATGCCTGGAAATATGTCCAAATGCTAACCGTCGAAGGGAGGTTAACAGTAAAACATTTGTTTCTCAGTGTCCTCAGGTATAAAAAGGATTCAAGCAGCGACCCAATAAATTTGGTATATAAGCCTTTGTTGACTTTGTCTTCCGAAATGTAAGGTTATAATGATGTGATTCCTGCCTATTATTAATTATCTGCAGAGCTTTCTGTGCAAAGTGTGAAAAAAATTATATCATATTCCCAAACGAAATGCGTGTTTTGGGGCATTCTGAATGTTGTTACACAAATTCTGGTAACTTTTACGAGAGAAAAGGCTAACCTATATCCTCGAGTACTTTGCCAGGATAAAATCATACTCACGTGTATGATGAAAGTTGTTGTTCCTCCATTTATCTGTAATGTTATCTTGACAAAAAATGTTTCTCCGTTTTATCTTTAGTGTTATCTTGACAAAAAGGAACTCAACAATTCGAACCCAGAGAAGTTGAAGCACAGAAACATAGCAACTGCAGCAAAATGGAGAGGAACCATTTTCATTAGAGTATGTATTTCCCAGTTTCCAGTATTTTGTTTCCTAACAACTCGGTCACCCTGCCCATTCCTGCTTGCAAACTCATGGATATATGTCTGTGTGTACTTTACAGAAACAACTGCATGTTAGCGCCAAAGACCAGCCCAACACAAATCTTCTGTAGCCTACTCACAGAAATTATAAAGATACATTCTGGAGATCATTTCAACAGGACACAGGTATAATAATAACAAGTGCTCTTAACTGATATTTCATGTTTAAATCAGTACTCAAGTTCTTCAGTCTGGAGAAACTGCTCAAAACCACAGGCAAGCGCGCGCACAGTGAGAGTGCACAAAGTGGCAGAAGATTAGACTATTTCCACTAAAGATCCCCTAAGATTCAGGTCATCTCAAATAGATTTCCACTGAGCAAGCAAACCACTAGATTTCCCCTTCAAAATCAAAGTAGCTGAGAGTCAGACCATTTTCAGCAAATTCACTACCCTGAAGCCTGGGGCAGATCATAGACAGCATCATGCTCAGTTGCCTATTCTCATGCAGAAACCCAACAATTGCAGCGGAAGTCGTGACCACTTGTATTATATTACTCCCAGGCCGAAAAGGAATTCCAGCATCAAGCAGAAGTATTAGGTGTTCAGTTAATAGTTGCACTAGATTATTGATTTGATGCAATCCAAAAAACAAATGTAACCTACAGATGTGAACAACAATAGTGGAAAACAGGAATGCCAACACATTCACCTTGGTGTTTTACAAACCAATAAACCAGCTTTGAATGAAAATAGATAATGCTAACCAAACCTGATGACAGATATACCCGAACTCTTATCGTTTCATCCATTTGTTCTCTACCCAAAGATCTGCTTCAAGGTGCTCTCTCAAAACAGCAAAAATGCAATTTGGAAAAGAAAGTAGACGTGCCGCTTGTGTTAATTATCATGGTCGTATGCATACCAACTTTAGTAAGTTGTTGAGAGAACCACAAAGTGCCAAAAAACAATGTTTTCCCCCTTTGGAAAAGCAAAAAAACATGGGAGAGCAAGGAATTCAGAACCAACAGCTCTCTTTCCCCCTTGTTACAAAAGTTCAGCTAGTATTTGACTATCATGCAACTTATGCAAAACAGTTGTTAAGAGTGCCCAATGCATAATATTTTTATGTTCACTCAATGCCTGTGTTCAAATGGAGTTACTTGAATCAGGTTGTTAGAGTGCCCAATTCCTTATCCTGCCTACTAGCATGTTGCCACACATCATCTCTAACACTCTGATTTGGTCTTCATATACATTTTCTAAGCATGATGCTTCTGAAAAACTTAATTGTCCGATACTCTGTTCCGTAAAGCATAACTTGTTACACAGATGTCATATTGAGTTTTCTCTACAACTTCAATGGTTATAGGGTCAATTCCAAACATCCTGCATTCATTGAGTTTTGGACTTGCTCATTCATCATTAAATCGCTCCATGGATTTATTTTGTTGCTTTCTTGATACAACTAGACATTATCCCATATAGTGTCAGTTTCTTCACATTCTAACTGCTCTTTTTGTATCATTCTATCCTTAAAAGGAATTAGCTTCTCAACTTTGAAGTCCCATCATCAGGTTGTTGACCTCTAGTTCATCCTAGTTCTTCTGTTCCACTTACATACCACAAACATCTAATATAACCAATCTATGCTTTGTGCTCACTCCTAACAAAATTCAATATATGATCTTTTCTTAAATGTGAATCAGCCACTTGTCAAAAAAATTATCCCAACAATCCATCTGCTTGATTGACTAACAACAATTTGGATGATTATAAACGAGAAAACATCCAACTGTACACCAAAAAAAGACTATACAAGTCTTGAATCAATATAATGTGTAGAATCTCTTATGATTTTGAGAAGCTTTACACAGAAGAACAAAAAATTAAATCAACATCATAGAGATCACAGCCAGTTCAACATCATAGATAACCATGACCTATTATAGTCACAATGAAAAACCCAATAAGATACCCAAAGAAAGCACCATTCAAGCATCATATTCAAATACACGATCACAAGAACAAAAATTACAAATTGCCAGCATATCTATATTGAAGCTTAGCAATGAGAAAATAGCGGCCCACTCCAAGCAACTCCATTCTGGGGACAAATTTCAGACCCATACATCTGGCGAGTGCTCCCGTGTTCTCTCGACAAGTACATATCCAGAAAATTTTGATAGAGCTTTTAATGAACCAAATTCATCAAAGGCAGCAAACAGATCGACTATTAGTTTCATTCATCGCCTTCTCTTCTCCATGCTGGGAGTAGTGTTCTCTGTGAGGATCTTCAATACATTGACCAGTGCTCTTAGCCTATCCCACACATTCATGCCATAGAGTAATTCAACAAGTGATTCCTGAAACTCGAAGCCATTCTCCGCTATAGGATACTGTTTCATAAAGGAGAAATGGAATATAAATGGCAGAACTTGTGAGGCGTAAAATAAGATACTGTTTAATAAGAGAAAAAATGGAAGAAGAAAAAAAAAAAAGCCGACTTTGTCAGGAGCATATAGAAGATGGATTGGTTATTTTGTAGCAAACCTGTATGGGCTTCGGGATAACTGTTTTGATGTAAGGCCAAAACCTGTCCTCAGCCACTGATTTTACAAGACAGCAAGCCCGTAACCCTTCAACCCCAGCAAATCTTCCAAACCCACTGTGTTTAACACCACCAAAAGGCAAGGACTACCAAAAAGAGGAAGAGAATCGAAAATGATGAGCATGATTACATAAGACCATTTCTATTAATTGTAGAAAAATGAATTGACGTAAATGACAATTGAAAATATGTTATGCTGTGTAGAGTTGAAAACAACAAAAAGGCAAGGACTACCAAAAAGAGGAAGAGAATCGAAAATAATGAGCATGATTACATAAGACCATTTCTATTAATTGTAGAAAATGAATTGACGTAAATGACAATTGAAAATATGTGATGCTGTGTAGAGTTGAAAATAACAAAAAGGCACGCAACTAAAAATATTGTCAGTAAACTGAGAGAACAAAAATTAATTCAAACAGGAAAAGATAGTTGAACTGATAAGAACACTCTCGCAATAGGATCTCTATGAAGTGCAAGCACACTTATTAGGGTCGTCTGTGCCATTTTAGCTACTTAAAAGGATAATGGGAACCATTTTATAATGAGAATAGACACAGATCATTGAATGAATACAATATATTATTACATCATCATGAACTGAATCCTGAATATATCCATAAGAAATATAAAGCGCTTCCACCTCTGAAACTGAAATCATGGATACATCATATTAAAAGCAAATTACATCCATATTCTTATGGATACATTCAGGATTCATATTGTTGTTGGTCAAGTAGTCAATCCTGAATATATATACAAAAGAAATTGAAAGCAAATTACATATTCTTTTAAAGGAAATACTGAATAAAAGCCATCAGTCCACCTCTGAAACTGATTTTCATAATAAAAGATCCAGTTTTCAATATTCAAGGAATGTTTGGGGTTCCAGCTATGAATGGCTAATTATAACATTTTCAAAGAATTACTTGGCTTTGGAAAAGTATACGGCACAAAGAACAAGAAAAGCACTGACCACGTTGTTTTTATTACCTGACACATGTAAGTTGAGGCAAAATCATTAATTGCAGCAACCCCACAATGTATCTGGGAAGCTATCTCTATGGAGCGCTTTTTGCTGCCAGAGAACACAGCACAACCTAGTCCATAGTTTGAGTCATTTGCAAGTTTGATCACCTCTTCATCAGAACTGAATTTCATTATTGGGATAATTGGTCCAAAAGCCTGCAAAGCAATCATGAAGTTACTATATGCTTCTGGTCATGCAAGTAGTTTGCCAGAGACTTGATAACATCTACAGCTACCTCTTCTTGCATAAGCTTCATAGTATGGTTAACATTCACTAAGACAGTTGGAGGAAAGAATTGATCAACTGCATCTTCACCCAAATGGCCAAAGCTTCCTCTACCAGCAATTTCTGCCCCTTTCTCCAAAGCATCATTAACAAGACTTTGAAGTTTGTCAGCATGTTCTTGCATGCAGATAGCACCCATATCATACCTTCCAGCTAGTGGGGGACCCTGAATGAAATGCCCAGTTAATTATATATGTTCTTTAAGGGAAAGTAATCCTTTTTAGCCTTATTGTTTTAGTTTGAAAATGGCATAAAAGAGAACCAATTTCATAAATGATTTGTAACTATACTAGTATAGAAGGTGATGTAACCACATAACAACAAAATACACTAAAAATTTTAATTGTCGAACTCCATTTAAAATATTGCTGTCCACCCCCACCCCAACAAGAAAAGAAAAGAAAAAAAGAAAAAACCAAATCCACCCAACAAAGGAAAAAAGGGGGAAAAAATAAAAAACAAGTTCCTCTTCCCTCCCTCCTTCCGTGTGAGCCGGTCACACAAAGTTGTTGTTTATGATCACATGCATGCAAATTAGAAGCATCAAAAGATACTCCATCACTCCCTCCCACCCTCCAAAAAGAAAAAGGATGGCCGCATTCGGCACCAGACTTTCAGAAGACTTCTGTGGGCCAAAAATTGGAATACAAGCAGAAAAAATTCATTCCCTTCTGAGGCAATGTGGGACGTCATAGGCAAAGTTGGCAGTTTCTGATGGGTTTCAAAAGGAAGGACAAACTATTTAGAATTTATCTGGCATCTACAAGACTACAAACATTAGGTGATGCTAACCCAAGATTCCTTTTGTATGTGATATTCTAGAAATTAATTGGTGGTGTAAGCTATGTTATACATCTACATCCACAGCGTTACAAGAGTACTTACCACAGATACAGACTTTATAAGTTTGACTACTTGAGCAACAAATGTAGAATAAATGTCCCCATGGACATAAAACCTCTCTGCGCCAGCACAATTTTGTCCGCTAGACTGGAGAGCAGCTCTAATTGCTATTTGCACAACCTATATCAAAAGAAAATTTTAGAAAGCACATTAGTGCTAATAGATGCATTCCAGTGTATTTTTAAGTAACTTCATATATGGCGATTTCATATCCAGTCTGTGAAGAAAAGCATGCTAGCCACCAAGAAAAATTCTTATTTTTAAGAAAAAAGAAATTGGTACAAGAAGAAATATTCATACATGGGGTACATCTACATCCTCACAGACAATAAAAGCATCTTTACCACCAAGCTCAAGAGTTACAGGTATCAACGTCTCTGAAGCTTTTTGCATTATCTGGAACAAGAACACGCAAAAACAAGCAAGAAAATATTAATACATGTATATGGTGATTTTGTAAATAGAAAATAAATGAACAGCTCATGAGTATGATGATGGTGATTCAAACGCAGAGGCTACAACAGTATGAATATAAGTAGATTAAACATTCTATAGCAGCTAAGAAACATGGACCCGGAGACAGGGAAAGGGAACGGGCAAACACACAGATGGATGCCAGATCTTTAAAGAGGAATCTACGACATGACTACATGATCCTGGAATATAAATAAATAGCTAAGCATGCTTATGCACATAACTACATCCATATACGTGTCCATGCATCCAAAAGTCCAGACACATATTTTTAACGAGACAATAACATACATCGATTACAACCTATCATAATTTTTTATCATAATTTTTTATGACTTTGCAAGAGGAATAGTCCTTGGCTCTTCAACCTTGCATAGAGAGTAGCTTAATGCATCTCAATCCTTATCGAAACATATCTAAACTTATCATAGTTTTATACAAATTGATATTTTGGTGGTCTTTTTCGGCTAAATTATAGTATTTCATGTATAAATGAGAATAAATAAACATTGTGTATGAGAAATATAGGGCATGTATCCAAGAAACTTCCAACAACTGCCCGAAATTACAATTTACAAAATATAATATATATTATAGGGAATGAGTTTGAGAAGTGTGACATGTGAGGGATAGAGATGTCCATATAGCAGCCAAGTTAAAATGTGCATAACTTCAGTAGTAAAGGATATTTGATTCTCCAAGAATGTCTAAATACGAGAATATCCTGCACTAGGGGTTAGATCCATAGGATCAATGTTATTGAACCAGTCAGCACAACCTCTGCCTCTTCTATAAAGGAATAAAATATTTGATTGAATTTGAATACTGAATAAGGAAAAGAACCAAGTTTTTTTGTATAAAAATTTGAAATGGCCTATATTTAAATTTCATTGGTTGTCAATTTGCAGAACCAATTCAAGTACATTTCATGAAAACAGAATAACATATCTGCCTCAATTTCAGCAACCGACAATTGAATGACCATGACATCAGTTCCCAGAAAGTATGAAATGATTAAAATAAGGAAATTGGAGTAATTAACATCTCAGTAATCTGATCGAGGGCATGCCTACTCATTAGCTTTGCTACAATTAAGATTGTCACAAGCATGCGAGTGCAACTGGGAGAATAGCTAAACATTGCAAATAGGAAACATATACCATTTTCCCCACGCCAGGTGAACCAACAAAAATGATTTTGTCAACCGATGACACAAGAGCTTGTCCTGTTTCTGCAAATCTGTCAATGAAAAGAATGAGAGCAACTTTAATGATGCTTAATCATTTCAGATTGGATAAAATTGCAGAAAAGAAAAACGCAAGTCTGGAAGTCCATGAAGCAGACCCTGTTATCACATGAACCAGATTGTCTGGAGCTCCAACAGCAGCCAGAGCAGCTTGAATGATTCTCAAGTAAAAACATCCTGACCAACTAGCATGCTCTGAGACCTACGCTAAAAAAGTATGATCAATCTTCAAATAAAAAGAGATTATATTATAAGTTCAGGGCTAATTTTGGGTATGACATGATCTAAAATGGTTTTATATAACTACGCCAATATTTGTATACAGAAATGATAGTCCTGCTCGATGCTCCTGACTCTGATCTATGAATATCATATGGCTAGTATCAAACTATCAGTATGTCAAAACTGCCTGACATACTAGATTGCTCTTATAGAGCAGAGTGACAGAAATATCTTTAATCTGCCACGTGCATTCTTGAGACATTTGCAGGATCTCAATCATATGATATACTGAATCTTGCATAAGTTACTTTTTCAAACACAGTTGAACCATGGGTGAAATTCTACTGGGGTCTGGAAACTTTGAAACTAACACTACGTCGTTAACCCTAACCCACATGGTTCACAGTCGCGGTCTCGGCCGCCGACTCGGCGGGCACTGAGACGGATCTGTCTCGGTGACTCGGATCGGTATCGGGCGATACGCATAAAACGCTACAGAGAAAGCTCAAAAAATTCTGAAAAAATCACGACAAATCTTAAAAAAATGTAGACATCCACATTCATGTATCACATGTCCAAAATATATCACCTAACATACTAAACATAAAGCAAAAGTATAAATACACGCGTCGCCGGTGGAAGCATATCAAAATACATGCACAATATAGTAAATTACACAAACTACATTCATAAATACATGCTAATGTAGTTATTTCCACATTGAATTGCGATGAGGCACAAAATCATCATCATAATGCCGAGTCGACCGAGTCCTCGGCCTCCTCTGAGTTGAGTCGACCGACTCGTGACTCGGACTCGTCTCGGAGCGGGCCGAGACGGATACGACTCGGCCGACTCGTCTCCGACTCGGCCGAGTCTTTGAACCATGCTAACCCACTCCAACCAACCCCAAGAAATACTATAGATCTGATATATTTCATAATAGGCTGAGTGATAGAAGAGCAAATTCCTTAAAAAGTGTCTGGAACTATTGTCATTCAAACTAACACCATATAGTTAACCTTAACCCTAAACCCCTACACTAAAACCCCATCGTTACTCGAAATCATAGACCCAAACCCCAAAAACACAACCCCAAATCACACACCTCATCCTGATGGTAAACACTGACCCTAACCCTAACCGATTCTTAACCCTAACTCAAAACCATAACCCTCTGTCTAGACCCTAATTCTAATCCGTAAAACCAAGAAACCCCTAACCCAAATCCTAACCATACACATACCCTAGACCTGCCTAAGCACTCATTAGGAATCCAAAATGAAGTACAGGGCTGTACACTAAATTGTAAGTTTCACCTTATTATGAATGTTATCTGGAGAGGGTGAAAAAAAACAAAACAAAAATTCCTCCCCTACTAAATATCATAGCTTGAATAGTTCCAATATGTTTAATTTTTTGACCAGTAGCATTCTACACATTTTCCATCTAGAAAGCTTGAGCTTGGAGCCAGCTAGTGAACTGTTGTAAGATATGTTTTCTTTATTCCTGAAAATGGATCAAGAATAATTTGAGGACATCAAAATCGAATATTTATCCAATGGCAAAATTATCACATAAGATAGATAGGATTCTACTAGCTGCTTCAGACAAGCATGTCTAGATAACATTTTCAAGGACAGATGCTGAAGTTGGCAACAAAAACATTTATAACTATGCATGCACAAGTCCAAACTCCATAGAGATGTATGGAATGCATAAAAGTCAGCATACAGCTATTTAGGGCTCTCACAGGTATGTGTCATGAGACAAAATAAAAAGTAAAGATACAAGCTACATGAAATAATATATACCTTAATCACCACACCATTTCCCGAAAACACTGCAGCTAGCATTGGGTTAAAAATGTTATGAAATGGATAGTTCCAGGAAACAATTGCCCCAATCACTCCAAGCGGATAGAATTCAACTCTTGCTCTCTTGTGCAGCATAGATCTTCCACTAGATCTGAGACCAGTGAATATAAATGTTAATTTAATATTTCAACAGATCACTTTCGATTCAAAGGTTGATAATGGTTCACAACTTAATATGCAAAGTAGACAAAGATCCATAGATAACCTGTATTCAGGCTTTAGCCACTTTTCGCCCTCATCCAGAAGCCAAGTAATCTTCTCGCAAGTAGTCATTATTTCTCCCAAAGAAGCATCAACCATTGTCTTTCCAGTGTCCCGGGAAGATACTCTAAGGAACACATACAAAGATTAGAAAATCAACAAATTTGGTACTGATACATGGTATCAAGATTAAAAAGTCAAAGAATTGGTTTTGGGGCAACCAAAGCCATTTATTGAATAGGTTTAGCACACAGAATCTATGGTATAGTGTAGCAAATCTTAGCACATATATATCTCTTATGATCTGTTGAGCATATCAATAAAGAATCCATTAACTGACAATCATTAAGGAACTAATAGAGAATTAAAGTTACACGAATGCAATACCAGCTAAACTCTAATCTCCATATGAGGACTTGTGATACATTTATTCAAGTTTCAATAGAAAAAAGGATAGTTTATCCAAAAAAGATTTAGTCCTCACTCGCATATAAGCTCTTGATGTTCTATTATGTACTTCAGAAGGATTCGCAAAAATTGGCGCCTTTGTCGGAAACTACTCTTTGCCCACGTCTTCTGTGCCTTCCTAGCTTGTTCCACATGCTCCTTGACCTGATAAAATGCATTGAATTAGTACCCATCAGCAGAGATAACACTTTAACAAGATGATGTGTCCATTGAGTATATGAGACATGAGAAAAAATGCTATGTGAACATCAAAAGATGAACTATAAGGTATCAATAACTCTTGCTTTCAAACATGAATCTCATCAAATTAAACTAGAATCAAATGCCCACAGGGTAAAAGTCGAGCAAGCAAACCTCATCTGGCGTCAAAGCAGGAAAATATCCCAAATACTTCATGGTAGCAGGCTCGTAACACTGAACCTTGTCTGTCTGTGCTGACTTCCCCTTTCTTGGTATCTGAAGGAAGTGATGCAAAATGTCAAACATCCTCCTCACTTAGGCAAGCACACAAGACATAAAACAATCACCAAAGTACACCCACATGTTACATGGCACTACAAAAGTAAATCCCAATGTCAATTTATACCAACACTACACGTAAAAAGGGAACACAAATCAACTTGCAAAAGCTATCAATTTACAAGTCCTCCAGCTCCATTAAAAAACTCAAAACTCCTGCTTTCTGGTAAATTCGTCAAACCTTTTTTCTTTTGGGTGGGGTGGGGGGTTGGTAAACCAATAAGCCCTAGAAACCACTTGAACGAACAGCATTTGAGAGTACTCACATAAATGTAGCTATTCTCCTTAGTCTGGCTCCCATCTTCCAACACTGCCACAAATCCAAGATCATAAACCGTCAATTAAGTTCAAATGAACTAAAAAAGGGGAAGAAACAGAAAGAAAATGTGAAGATCAAAGAGAGTACCATCGGAAGCATCGACTTCGATTGAGGAGACATTTGGGGGGATGAGCATCAGCAGCAGCTTGCAGATCGCGAACGCGATCCCGAGGACGAGCAGCGGCCACCAGAACGCCATTGCCGGAGCTCGAAGGGGGGAGAGAGAGAGAGAGAAACCCTAGGGTTCCGATTGCCGCGAAGTACGGGAAAGGACTGATAAAAAATGAAGTGAGGGTGAAAGGGGGATATTGAAAAAGTGAACCGTGTCACTTCCTTGCTTTATATTGAAAAAGTTCAAATTATTCTATTTTTATAATGCTATAAGCCTATAATAATAATAATAATAATTATTATTATTATTATTATTATTATATATAATAATATAATATAATATAATTGCCAGTTTTCGGATCTTTGCCTCGTGGTTGGAGCTCGAGCGCTATAAAATAAGGAGCACGAGGAGCAGACGGACCAATGGCAGAATCTGTAAATTAGGACAGATGGTTGGGGGCTTTCCAGTCATTAAGTAATAATTAAAAGAAGTATTTTCAATTTTATTTTTTTCTTGCAAATGCCCAAGAATTAACTTGCTACTAATTCAACGAGGAGATTTTCGAAGATAGATGATCGATAGTTGGTGAAAATAATATTGCAGCAGCTCGAGTTCACGTCTCACAAAAGATTATTATAGTGATTTGTGTGATGATACAAGACTTGAATAGGAGTGATGCAAATGTCTCTGAAATAAAGGCAAGATTAGTATGAAATCTGTGACAAAATTGTTGTAAATGAGTTTATAAAAAGGAGGCCAACTTCAGCCAGCTTGGCGAAGGCCGTGACCGTTGGCGTGCACAGATAGTGTTCGACGAAATGTCTCAGAGAGCCCAAGCACCAAACTCGACTCAGCAACTTTGGTTGGCGCCATTCTGAGCGTGATCAAAGTGAATCTCGATGCCAGTGTAGGCCCAACTGAAGCCTGCGAGGCAGTAACCTGGTGAAGTACGTCACAAACCATGATTCAATCCCTCCCTGATGCATCGCCCACATAGTCCATGAATGTCGCAATCTTCTTAATGTCAATGTGTGAGAGCGAGCCTAAAATATGGTTGACTGTTAAGCGATGTGGCAGCGCACAAGAATGGTCGCATATGTTTGAACCTCGGATTCTATGGTAATTGATTTTACGAAGCTTTGCCTTCTCATCTACTGGATGAGCTTTGTATTTCAATTAGGAACCAATGCTATAAACAACAAAGCTAAGACGGTTCAATCAAAAAAAAACTATAGTGATTTGTGATGGCTCAGTGCGATTTCCATGTGCAAAGATGAGGGCCATTTACAGGCGTGATAATTTTCATTAAGGGTGTTCTTTTTGGAGTTTTTTTTACTTGTTTGATTTAAAAGTTTTCCTTCTTATTTTGTGGTGTATTTCTGAGTCTCCCTTTGCTGTATAGCATTCATTCTCCTCATGAAATTATAGGATGTCTGAAATCCGAACAAAACCCGAATATTATTCCGGGTTAGATTTTTCTCAACCCATGCCCGGCTCGGCCCGGCCCGGCCCGACATGCCCGGCCCATCAAGGTCGGGTTCCCATTAACCTGACCCTTTTGCAGCAATGCCTCAGCGTAAGGCTCTCACTCATTATGCGAGTTCCCAATCGAAAATACGTTCACGCAGTCTTTCTATTCAGGGCTTCCGTTCTAATCTAGTTCTGCTCGCTATTTCCAAATTATTTCCATTTCTATTTTAATTTGTTGATTCTCTCTCTCTCTCTCTCTCTCTCTCTCTCTCTCATGTGTATTGATTTCGACTCTTTTTGTGGACGGCAACGATCTCAGGGTGGTGTGTGCGTGTTCGAGATTCCGAATGTTTTGATTTGGGGATTTTAAATATTTTTTTTTTTTCCAAATTGCCACCTTAATCACATAATGTGTACGCGATGTGCTGGGAGATAAAACGAAGTGAATTAAAATGTGAATTTTCTGTTGCTCTAGTAACATGATCATCTGCAAGATAAATAAAATTCGATTTTGTTTTCTTACCCTTTCGACTATCCCCTGGCTTTTGTTGCAGGACTAAAGTCAATTGGTTTGAATCAAAATGCCTTTTTGAGCATGATCTTTTCACAAGGTAAGTTACTTTCTACGCGTAGTCTGTTACAATTTGCAGGTTTGTTACAATTCTTTTCATGTTGAAGATAGATGTGGCATGCTCATTGTGTTTTATGAGTTTGTTGTGATTTGAGGTTTCAGTTTATAATTCCTTGCATGTTCTCGCTGCTAGCATGATTTATTCTACCCAATCCTTTGTTTTTTTTCAGCCTATTAATTGTATGTTTATATATGTAATTATAATATTTTATAATTAAATCATAGAGCAAAACGTTCTGGTGGAATTTTGAGATAAGTCAAGGAGATAATGGTGTATAAAGTTAGTGACATAGCAGGTGGTAGGGTTAAATTCATGTTTTCACTAACTTATTTCACTTATATCGAGTTCATTAGATGGAAGGCTGATGATTTTGATTGAACTTATGAACAATATTGTAATCTAATAAATATAAACTATCCATTCACCATATCATCTGTTAGATATTAAAGGGCACTCTTTGACAGGAGTATATTCATTTATAGATAAGAAGTTTGCTGAGATAACCATACCTCAGCCTGAGCGTTACCATCCCCTTCAAAATATTTCTAGGGAGAAGATGCCTTGAAAGTATCCTCTTCTTTGACCGCTGCATGGAGCGAGTGGATCGGCGTTGCAATGGATCGAAGTATAGACTCGTCTGAGTCGTCTTCCTTTCTTCTTTATGTTAGAGCTTTTCATTTTTGGCTCTAACATGAGGAACAATTAGATCAAGTGGAATGACAGTAGTGATCTTCATCTTCAAGAAGGTTAAAAATCTAGTATCTTTATGTTTCCCGCTGTTTATCAAACAATAAATCTGTATGTTTCCGCTACAAATACAATCCTCACCCTCTTTACATCATATATATTTCCCCTCTCTCATGCAAGATCCTCACCTACTAGATCTGCTCCTTGCAAGGCAGACATAAGAAAAAACCTTAAATTAAATATTGGTTCTAAACGTTAAAAGTCAACTAATTTCAGGACTTGCTTTTGTCTCGCAACATCTAAGATCGCTGGTGCCTATGACAGGCGTGCCAGAACTATAGAAAGTTATCCTTCTATTTTTCACAAGTTCTTTAGCTATTAGTTCCCAAAATTTTCATATTTTGATATTAGTCCTCAAGTCTTTTGAATTGTTTTTTAGTCCTTCAAATCTTATAGGTTGCACTAAATTGGTTCCTCGAGTTTTTTTATCCAAATAGAGAGAATATTCCGTGAACTTTAACAGTTTACCATGTTATGACTAATATACCCTTGTTAGCTATTAATCAAATTAAGTGAACACACTACTCTATTCCTCCTATGATGTAAAACAGAATGGATCACAATCACCTTCAACCAATACAAAATGGAAATTAGGGTTTTGAATGGAAGAAAACAAGAAAATGAGAATTAGAGTTTATGAAAAGGATAATTTTGAGCTTCACACCCACTGTAAATATTGTTCGTTGATACCCCCGTTGGATTCGAATAACAATTTCAGCTTACTCATATATGGATGTATGTGTGTTGGGACACTAGAGCACATACCTAGATATATGGATAGAACGAGTAATAATAATAATAAGATGTTAATTAATAATTTGTTATATTGTTTTGCAATTCGGGTTGGATGAACTCAGATTACGGTGACATGAGACATAAGGTATAAATGAGGATTTTCTTGTTTGAATTATTCTTTCGATGTACTAATCTCATGACGTCATAAACTGAGCTTGTGCAACTGGTTTTGCTTGTATTCTGTTTTATTCAGTCTTATCGGTTTTATCAGTTTTATGTTGTTTTCTTAGTTTAGGAGACAACTCGGGTTTGTATGGACTCAGGTTACGGTGATGTGAGGTACACGGTATATATAAGAGTTTTCTTGTTTGGATTATTCTTTCGACGTACTAATCTCATCGAGCAGTAATTTGAGCTTGTATAACTGATTTTATCATATTTACTTTACTTGATGCCTTATTGCCTGCTTATGTGTGTCTGTGCTCACAACACAGTTTTCAATACATGCTTTTCCACCCAGATTTGATGCACATGTGCCTGTTTATACATGCCACTTGGCACTCGTCTCACCACTCGTTGGGTTGCTTCTGATAACCCTGAACCTGTATGTCCAGATCTCGGAGTTTGGAGATTGTGGATTCTCCTTGTTGCTGATCAGAGATGCGCAGCGGAAGCGTGAATCATCGGCAGACCGTCCAGAGTTCTTTTCTTCCATACTCCCTTGCTCGTCTCTCGAGTTTTCCTTTTGTAACTCGTGAGCGCCTTTTGTGCTGTTCGTAATTGGATATCTCTTTGTATTATCGCATTTGCGCTTATCGGTGATGTAATATTCTTTTAATATTGTGTCACATCTTATGATAACTTTGTAATTATACTCATATGTTGGAATGTATAATACACTACGTACTTTCACACACTCATTCTTGTTTGTACTGATGTTTAGCGTATATATGTGAGGGCATTTTCGACCTGCGTATGTAAGCCGCAGTAATGTCTCCGTACCCGCGAGATCAGGGCGTTACAAACGTGGTTGGAGAAATCCAATATAAGAAGGCCACAATTGATAAAAGAAGGAGAGAAAAGGTCTTCGAAGAAGGGGATATGGTAATGGTATACTTGATGAAAGAGAGAATCCCTGATGGATCGTACAATAAGTTAAATCCAAAGAAGTATGGTCCCTTCAAGATCGTGAAAAGATCAATTATAATGCCTTTGTTGTGGAGCAATATAGTAATGTTGAAAACATTCAATGTGGCAGATCTCTATGACTATCACCCCACCGAGCAGCGATATCCTGATGATAACTCGAGGACGAGTTCTTTTGAAGAGAGAGGGACTAGTACAGGAGATCAAAACAACAACAACAACAACAGGCTTATGGTAGCAGAAAGAGCAGACATAGGTTGACCGCCTGGTCGACCGATCGCTACAGCCAAGATCCCGGTCGAACGCAAGCTGAAAGAGAATTTTCCCAAGAGTGAAGACTTTACAGTTGCCCTTACCTGGAGATTTCTTCAGAGTTTGTCAGCGCTAGAATGAGAACTAGTTCGCGTCGATCATCTTCTTCGCTTCCCCGTCTGTGTCACTATTCCAACAAGTTTTGCCTTCATTGTTTTAAGTACTACACATTCTACCTCCTATTGTCACAATTTCGTGTTCTTGTTCAGCCATTTCTATACTTGGTGGAAGCTAGAGTGTCAGCAATTGTTAACTCTTAAAACCAAGGAAATCAATTCACTTGAAGAGTTATCCTACATATCATTTATTATTCTCACTGGGTACAAATCTTCTAACAAACTAATTAATTATTATAAATAAAAGAAGAAAAAAAAACTTTCAACAATAGAAACAAATTGGGCAACTTTATGTTGGCTTTTAAGGGGGCTTAAGATCTAATAGAATCTTGCTGCTCGAAGAACACAATTTTAACTTAAATTGACATTAAAAAAAGTGAAATGTGAAGCACAAGAAGATTTTGTGTACAATGCAATACATTATTCTCTTGAGTTCGGGACAGTTGACCCACATTAGTTTACTTAACATTATTTAGCAAAATAACACAGTTTTATTAAAATAATTATTTTTAGGTTGGGCTCAAACCCAACCCCAAACCAACAACAAATCCCCATATCTTTCCTCTTCAGGCTTTCCCCCCAATATTTCGTCATCAAAAAAAATCTTCGTGATCGCTGGAAATCGGCGATGGTCGTTGCGTTCGACTTTAATTGCGTGCGAAGCCTCCGCTTATTGCGCTCATTGGATCCGAAGTAAGTCTCATTCTACCTCTCATCTGATTAATTTTTCTTCATCAATAACTCTCTTGTTTTGGCCGATACTGTGCGAAACTGATCTTTTCTGCCTGTCTCTGGCCTGCCAGCTTCGAAACTTAAATTCTACAAATGTTATGCAACGATGGCATCATGGATTTGATGTTGTTAAAGACCCAAGGACCAGAGTAAGAAGTTTGTTGATTAAAGGTAAGTACTATTTATTTTATACATGCCTTCATCCTGTTTGTTGATTTGCTGCTGTGGTAGTATTTTAGATTGTATGTTCTGTGTCTTTATATATTAATCAAGCTCCTATACATTTTGCCTTTTAGCACTCAAAATTTAGCACCACGGATATTTTAAATTTTTTTTTAACAATGTCTTTCCTATCTAGGAGGTAGATTTGGTTCCTTGTTTGAAAGTTCCTCCTCTTGCAGTACTTTGCAATGAGGTTGTTGTCCTAGGGCATTCTGTTTGTGTGTATCTGGCAACACCACTTACACGATCATGTCCTATAAATCGATAACCCCTATAAATTTGTTCCCTGATGAATGTGCACTTGGTGCACGCTCATTTTAAACTCGTTATATGCTAAATCCTCAATCGGTCCTTTAGCCGAATTCCTAACAAGTGCTGTCTGAGTTCCTGGTTTGTATGTTGATTTTACACTATAGTTTTATGCAAGCGACCTGTGTAAATGTTCTTGCATGGGTTCAAAATACTCAATTGAATGAGTTAGGCATCATCAAAAACTTTGGTTTCTCAGTTATTTTTAGCCTTACATTGAGTATAGCGGAAGATGGATAAGTTGTTAGCTAAATTTGTTAGACCCTAGAGGGTGTGAATAGGGTCAAAGTAATTTTATAGCAATTACAATCAATTATACAAAGTATATACTGCTGGTAGAATTACTGAGTATTATGTAAAAATACTGGTAGTATTAAGTAAAAGTACTGGTAGAATCTAAAATTACAGGTACACGTAGAATATGAATGTACAGTTGCTGGTATAATAGAATAGCGTCCTGGTAGAAGTGCTGGTAGAATCACACACAATATAAATCAGCAAGAATTAATTAACAGAAAATTAAAACCTCAAATATAACAGTAAATAAAATGCAAGTGAGAGTAAGAACACAACAGTTTTAAGGTGGCTCGTGAAATTTCCCTACATCCACCACCTAGAGGTCTCGACTCTAAGATTTTTAAATCCACTATTTTAGCTTCTCCCTGAAGCAAAAATTACACAACCTAGTCTCTCCGCGAGTTTGGGCTTTTACTCTCCCCCACCCCCGAAGAGATTTACAACTTGGCAAGTGTCTCCCGAGCTTGGTCTTCTCTCGTCTACACCAAAATCTTATGGTTCACAAAATTTAAATCCAAAGCTTCAATAGAGATTTTTCGTTTGGGGTCATGTGGGTTCTAACATATTAGCTATTCCGTCAATGGTCCAAATTATGGGCAAGGATTTTGGCCAACCACTTTGTAGATGATATTGCGACGAGCTATGGGTTTGAAATCAAAACCCTGGTATTCACACTGACCTGGTGGATATAAGAAATATGCATTCTATGTTTCATATTTCGTTTAGTTAGGTTACCACGCCATTGATTTTATTTTCTACACCTTCACTGAATAGACTCCACTCCATTGATTTTATTTTCTACACCTTCACTGAATAGTCTCCACTTCAGAACTCTCTGTTCCTTTTCATTATTACCATTAATTCTAGAATTATAGGCTGATAAAAAAAAGCTGTGGTCGAGGGATTCGTCATAAACTTTATTTGTTAAAGGTTACACGCTCTCCGGTCTCTCCTTCAACCAGATATCCTCATCAATTTTTCTTTTTGGCTGGCTTGATAGTTATGCCAAAATCTTTTTATTCTGATGTTACACAGAGAGAATGGGAAAACATGGTCTTAACACTCAATATTTGAATGAAATGTAGTCTAAGAGTTTAAGTGAATCAAAACGCATCTTACAAATATTGGACAAATGAAGTAATAGATCACAAGTGAACGTAAGGATTTTAAAACAAAGACTAACTCTTTTCTTAGTCCACTTGTTCTCATGCAAGAGATAAGAACTACTACTAACTATTAAATTAACAACATCCAAGCTTCTTGTTTATTATGACATTCACCAAAATACAGAGAGAGATCTATGACGGCTTTAGCGGTTGGTAATAGGCATAGACTGCAAAGAACGTTTGCACCACAGTGAGAATAAGGAGGAAGATGGCAGAAATTACAGAGATGATTGTCCATGGATTCCCAAAATCATGCATTAGTCTTTCCCGCCACCTGTGGTGAGATTTGGAGTAGATAATTATAAATAAACCATCAAAGTGTTTGGATTATGCGTGAATACATCGTGAAGGTACTCAATTAATGTCAGATCTGACAGTTTCCTTTTTTGGATCTGTTTTGAGTCCGAGTTGGATTCAAATTTCCTTTATTCTGATTGATGGAGTTTGTTTAGGACTAGAAGAGTCCTATGGTCTATAAATAACCCCTCAGAGGTGACCTTCAATGTATTTCAAGAGAATCCAATGAATTTATAATTTCTAAGGGTGTAATTCATATAGGTGAGAGATTCGTGAGAGAAGCTAGTCACAAGAGTTCGCTGTTCTTGGCAACCATCAATAGTTTGTAATCTTCTCAGCGTGAGGTGTAAGTAATTCTTGTTATACTCCCCCAAAGTTTTAATAAAGTTTCTTCTCCCTTCTCTCGTAGACGTACATACGATCTGTTTGATCGGTGGAACCACATTATATTGTTTGCTGGTTCTCTATCTATTTTGAAATATTTTCTTCTTATCTTCTTCACGTTGTCTTAGTAGATTATGTAGTTTATTTTCGCTACACCGCCCCAGTCGATCAGGTCATGAGGGCGACCTCTCCTGAAATCATAACAATTGGTATCAGAGAAAAGTCAACTTGAAGATGTCTGCGATTAAGTTCGATATTCAGAATTTTGATGGCGTCATCAATTTCAGTGGGTGGTAAATTAGGATGAATGCCATTCTTACCCAGAGCAGGTTGAAGAAAGCACTACTCAGGAGGGAGAAAAAGCCTCAAGACATGAAGGAAGAAACTTGGCAGGAGTTGGATGAGAAAGCCTTGAAGGCTATTCAGCTTTTCTTGGCGGACGAAGTGTTGGATGAGTTTTCTACAGAAAATATCATTTTCGTTGTGGGAGCGACTTCAAGACTGCTATCTGAGGAAGTCGTTAGCGAATCGGTTGATTCTGAAGTAACATCTCTTTCTTCTCCGCATACATGAAGGTACACCTATCAAGTCTCACATTGTATAATTTTCTTTTATTATCAATGATTTAGATAAGATAGTGGTTAAGATAGAAGATGAGAATTAAGCTCTTCTAATACTGTGTTCTTTACCTTCTTCATATAAGAGTTTTAGGAAAGCTATCATCTATGGAAGCAAGTCAACAATCAAGGTCAATGAGGTCAAGGAGCATCTGCTCAATAAGGACAAAATTGACACCCAATTGATGGGTGAGTCTCATTATGATGATTCCGGGCAAGTTCATTATTCAAGGAAGTAGAGTAATAATGAAAGTTTCATGGGTATCTCAAAACACAATTTGACGTGCAATTATTGTCACAAGAAGGGGCACATTAGATCTGAGTGTTGGCTTCGAAAGAAGAGACAACCAGATGCTAATGTCACTGAACTGGTTGGAGGAGATGAAAAATAGTGCGACGTTCTTTCTATTACAGACAGATCAGTTGGTAATAAAGATAGATGGGTCATAAATTCTGGATGTTCACAGCATATCAGTTCCAATAGGAAGATGTTCTCTTCATATACTTCGGTTCAAGGGGGAGAAGTCCTCATAGAAAATTCTGTTACAAGCAAGGTATTGGCGAAGGAACAATCCAGTTTCGGTCTCATTATGGATGCATCACTACTTTTCGAGGCGTTCGTCAAGTTCCCAAATCAAGGTACAATCTCATCTCATTTGGAGCCCTACAAGGGAAGGGTTTAGTTTCAGTTCGAAAAATGATCTTATGAAAGTTTTCAAAGAGGCCCATATGATGTTTCAAGCCGAACGTGTCAGCAATGTGTACATCTTGCGGAATTCAGAGGTTATAGTTGATGGATTGCAGTTATCCTCAGCTTCAAAATGGTGGTTGTGGAACAATTGAAGACTACGATTGATTTGAACTCGGATGTTCAGTTGTACCCTGAAGGGAGATTGGGACTAGGCGCGCAACAAAGTAGTCCAGATCAGTACTCCTATGGTGAAGCAAATTCTTATAAATCTTCTGTAGATCAAG
This sequence comes from Agave tequilana, assembly GCA_038442645.1. Lineage (NCBI taxonomy): Eukaryota > Viridiplantae > Streptophyta > Magnoliopsida > Asparagales > Asparagaceae > Agave > Agave tequilana. Next base: position 37,160 of record JAVJIF010006847.1, on the reverse strand, counting down.
GAGATCGTTGGGTAATAAAGTTCAGGTTGGGCCTGAACTTATTCGACCTAATCAAATTGTGAACCCCATTAGGCCTGTCAACGGGTCGGGTCTAGACCCGGATCCGACCCGGACCCGATCAGATTTCACGGGTATGGGAAATGTTATTTTAGACCCGGACCCGCATACTCGTGTACCCGTTTCCCCGATTAGTTCATGGGTCGGGTATGGATTTCATTGAACCAGGCCTGTTTACCCGTGTACCCGCTTTCATAACCCAACAATATAAATTGATAATTTAGAGGAGAGAGAAGAACCCTAGATTGGTTCATTCTCTTTCTCATCGCGATCGCGGGCTGCGGCTTCCTCTTCTCGAAATCGAATCTCACCGTCGCCTGCGGCCTGCCTCTCTCGAATCTCGCCGACGCCGAGAGCACGAGTCTCAGTCTCTCAGATCTCATCTTCCTCCCTCTCCAAGCTGCCGACGCCGACGCCGATGATCTGATCGCCGCGTCGAGCGTCGCCCCGTCCTGCGTCGCCACGTCCAGCTTTCGATCGCCGTCAGAAGGAGCCAGGCGGCCACGGCGGTGCCACTATCAAAGTCTAGGTGATCTGAATTCAATTTCTTTTAATTTTTTAATTTTTTTTCTCCTGGAGTTGAAAGTTAGGATATTTAATGTTTTTTGGATTAGATCTGATGATTCTGATCTAATTTTTTAGGGTTCTGTCTCAGAATCTCTATCCCTATGCACCAAGGGCATTCACATCTAGCCAGAGGGAAACTTCAGAAGGTTCATTCATTTTCCCCTCACCTTCATCTCTGTATTTCTCCCCGACTCTGCAGTGATCCCTTTTTTTTTCACACTCTGTATGCATGGAAACTGATAAATTATATTGTTCTAATGTGTCTTGAAGTTTTTGGAAATATGAACTCTTTTACCTTCACAGGGAAACTTCTTGTATTTAATGTTACATTTTTTTCTCATATTTATAAATCGTTGACAGGATGCAGTCATTTTGCTCAGTTTACAACAGCGGTAGTGAATAAAGGTCCTAAGAAATCTAAGTAATCTGGTCAGTACAGTTTCCTGGCAATGCAAATAATGATGCCTAATGTAGCATTGCATGTTTGCTTGGTTAATTAAACTGCAAAAGGAACTTATCCTTTAATGCATGTTCTCGCAGAAACTTTGCACCGGTTTTGGAAGAAAGAACATGATTGGGGATGGAAAAAATTTATAGAGCTGTGAAAAGTATTTGAAAGCTTTATTAATGATTATTCTCTTGTGATCAAAGCCCAAGTTCAAGTTATCAGGTACCATTTTATCTGAGCTTTACTTTTTTGTCCAGTATCATTGCCTTTATTATGTGAGAGCTCAGAGTTTATTCATTCTTAAATGAGGCACATACTATCGGAAATTTATTTTGACAAGGATCATTTAGCTAATAAAAGGTTTTAAGATTTTATAGTCTTTGTTGTTAATTGTAATTACTAGTGGAGTTAGTCAATTTTATCTAAGAAAATTGCATATCATTTTGTATACACCTCATAATTATTTTTCTTATGGAAATCGAGATCAAAGCTAAGGTAATTGTGATGCACTAGAAAACTACTATCCTATAATGTGCTTGAAACTTATCTTTTGATTGATTATTTTATTTTTTTTTCAGTTTTTCGAAAGTTCCAGGAAAGTTCCATATATTTTGTAGGCTTTTGTGATTTAATTCAGTCCTTGTCGAATTTAAGAATAATTTATTTCAGAATTTTTGTTTGCCACTGCCGTTATAGTTATCTTTATTGACTCATAACAATGATGACATGATATGTGGAAATTATACAATTTGATAGTGGAACAGAACTGATTCACATTGTTCAAAAAATAAGAGTTGTTTGTTCATTTTTCATCAGGAAGTTAAGTTCAAAATGAATGTATATGGGAAAAATATTATCTGAATAGTAAAAAATTAGTGTTAAGATTTTGTTTGTATTTAATATTTTGTTGAAATTTATTATGTGTTGAAATTTATTATGCATTGTATCTAAAGGTTTAATTATGTTAATAGATTTTATAGAAATAGTGATAAATTATGAAACTTCTTAATTTCTTGACTAAGACTAATTGCAATTTCAGGCTAACAAAGAATGTCGACCCCGAGTGCTACTGGACCAAGTGAGAATAGGCCTACAACTATAAGTGATGAAGTCGAAGTAAATCTAGAGACTGAAGAAAGTGCTCAGGATCAATCTGAAGACAAGAGTCTGAAAAAAAGTAGAAGGTTTACTTCAAAGGTATGGGATGATTTTACACGAGAGGATCTAACAAATGGAGAAAGAATTGCAAAATGCAACCATTGCAAACGTAAATTTGTGGGTAAGGGTACTGATGGAACAACCCATCTCAAAAAACACCTAAGTACATGTCTTTGGTTAAAACATAGAAGCTCAGGAAAACAAATGCAACAAATACTCCAAGCTTCTAAAGACATCAAGGAAAGTGGCAAAATTCAGAATTGGAAGTTTGATCAAGAGAAAAGTAGTAAGGATTTAGCAATAATGATTATCAAAGAAAAGTATCCATTTACCATCGGTGATTCAGAGTGGTTTGAAAACTTTTGCAATGAACTTAATCCAAACTTCAAGCTTAGATCTAGAAATTCTCTTAGATCTGATGTGTTGCTTGTGCATAAAGAACAGAAGGAAAACCTTTATAGTTATTTGGATTCACTTTCTTATAGAGTCAGTTTTACTACTGATATTTGGACATCAGATCATTCAGATTTTGCATATGCTTGCTTGACCGTGCATTTTATCAATGATAATTGGCAATTGAAAAAGAGAATGCTTGCATATAGAGAAATTCCATGCCCCCATGATGGTGAAACATTATTCAAGTTTATTTCTGAACTGTTCTTGGAATGGAATTTGGATAAAAAAGTGTTTTCGATGGTAGTTGATAATGCCTCTTCTAATGACTCTATGGTAAATCATTTGAAATCATGGCTTCTTGATAAATCACTCCTTCCTATATGTGGTGACTTGTTTCATGTTAGATGTAGTGCTCATATCCTTAATTTGGTTGTTCAAGATGGATTGGCAAACATTATTGGGCTTCTTACAAAAATCCGAGAGACTATAAGGTACTTGAAAAGATCAACTTATGCTATGCAAAAATTTGAAACTGCACTAAATCAATGTAAGCTAAAGGGTCATAAAAAAGTTGCTATGGATGTCCAAACTCGGTGAAATTCAACCTTTAAAATGCTTGATAGTGCAATTCCTTTGAAGGAAGCTTTTGAGCGGTTGGGGCAAATAGATAAAAACTATAAGTATAATCCATCAGAAGAAGATTGGAAGGTTGCGGTTGTTGTTCGTGATTGCTTGAAACTTTTTTATGATGCAACTTGCCATTTTAGTGGTACTAATTTTCCAACTTCAAATATATTCTTTCCTGATATTTGTCTTATTCAGCTTGAATTAAAACGTTGGAAAAATAGTCCACATGAGTTTATAAGGACGATGGCTGGTCCAATGGAGGAGAAATTTGTAAAATATTGGAAAGAATGTAGTTTGGTGTTGGCTATTGCAGTGGTGCTTGATCCAAGATTTAAAATGGATTTGGTGAATTATTACTATGAGCAGATTTATGGTTATGAATCTGGACATTATATTGAAAGGATTCGAAATGCATTTGTTGACATGTACTTGGATTATGGAGGTAGTCTTTCTCCTCCAATGAGTTTAATGGAAAGTGGTGGAGACAATAATGGTGGTAATAGCTCATCAATGGAAGACAAGTTGAGTGATTTTGATAAGTGGTATAAAAATACTCGTTCTTCTAATATTACTGCCTATCAAAAATCAGAGTTGGATACATACTTGGATGAACCCGTCTTCCCAAGGAATGAAAATTTTAACATTTTGGAGTGGTGGAAAGCTAATGCTCCAAAGCTTCCTACTTTAGCTAAGATGGCTCGTGATGTCTTAGCTGTTCCAGCTACTACCGTTGCATCAGAATCAGCATTTAGTGTTGGTGGAAGAGTTATTACCGAGGAACGTGCATCTTTGCTTCCAGATATAGTGGAGGCATTATTAACAACTAATGACTGGATTGAATCAAGGAGAACAAGTAAGTAACTACGATTTATTTTCACAATCATCATGCACTTTTTATAATTATTGATGCATCAAAATCATAACACTTGATTTGTTTTGTGTAATTAGATGAAAATGTTGCTACCTCCTTATCTAGCTCCATGTCCATGCACGGGTAGTGTTTTGGTCATGATTCTAATTGTAAGTTTTAAGATTCTGAAACTATTTTCTGTGGCTTTTTCAAAGTAGAAGTGTAGAATCATGTTCTAATTATTTCTTTGTTACAGGTGGTAGAGATGAAGAAAGACATGCACAATGCATCTAACATCCTCAACTACAGTAGTGTGTCTGTTGTGACTCAAAGAAGATGAGGTTTAGTCATCAACATATGTATTAATCTTCTTCTTTGAGTCCGGCGCATATGTTGAACTTCAGCTGGTATTTGTATTAAATCAAATTTCATCATGTGGTTGTTTTTGTATTTGTGTCAACTTAAACAATATGTTGAACTTTATCAAGTTTAATGTGTTGATTAAGTGAAGACTGAGATGCAGCAACACTTCCTTTTAATTTTGTTGGAAATTGCTATGTATCAATTTACTCTCTTGGGTAAACAGGTGTTGCTGCAGCCTGCAGCAACATGTTTTTGAAAGCAAGCTGCAGCAGCAACAGTTTTTGTATCAAGCAGATTTCCCAGTGCAGGATGCTAGTTTCATGTTGTGTCTCTAATATTGAGTTGCTTGCAACTATTTTGGTGTGGGATGCAAGTAGGTATTCTGCTGTGAAATGGTTGTAAACTGGATTGCTGTGAAATGGCTGTAAACTGTGAAAATGGCTTGCAACTATTTTTGAGTTGCTATCAGAGATCCTGTTGCGTGCTCGAATTCACTCTGTTTTGTTTGAGTTGTGAAATGGTATTATTTTTATGAAATTCTCTTCAGATGAAGTACAGTATCATTCAGTGGTAATGGTATTATTTTTTGAAACAAGCTGCAGGCAGCAGCAACAACAATTTTTGAAACAAATGAAGCACTTGAAACGGCGCCAATTTTTGAAACAAATGCAACAACAATTTTTTGAGGCAAGCTGTAGCCTGCAGGCTGCAGCTTGCCTCAAAAAATTGACCTGCAGCTCAGTTTTTTCGGGTACGGGTAAACGGGTCTGTACCCACGGGTCCAACGGGTCCGGGTATGGGAACTTAATTTTAGACCCATGGGTAAACGGGTCGGGTATGGTACTCTCTTGGATAAACGGGTTCGGGTATGGTACCACCTGTACCGCCCCGAACCCGACCCGTTGACAGGCCTAAACCCCATGAGAGAGTTATGGAGAAGAGAGAGATGGAGATGAAGTAAGTTTGTTCAATTGTGTGTGGATGTGAGCACATGGAACATGGTGGCTATTTTCAGACTTGGACGTATTCAAGTTAAAGGGGAGATTGTTAGGATTATGACGTGAATACGTCGTGAAGGTAGTCAATTAATGTCGGATCTGATAGTTTTTTCTGGATCTGTTTTGAGTCCGAGTTGGATTCAAGTTTCCTTTATTCTGATTGATGGAATTTGTTTAGGACTAGGAGAGTCCTATGGTTTATAAATAACCCCTTAGGGGTGGCCTTCAATGTATTCCAAGAGAATCCAATGAATTTATAATTTCTAAGGGTGTAATTCATCTAGTTGAGAGATTCGTGAGAGAAGCTTAGCCACAATGGTTCGCTGTTCTTGGCTACCATCAATGACTTGTAATCTTCTCAACGTGAGGTGTAAGTAATTCTTATTGTACTCCTCAAAATTTTAATAAAGTTTCTCTTCCCTTCTCCTGTGGACGTACACACGATCTGTTTGATCGGTGAAACCTCGTTATATTGTTTGCTGGTTTTCTATCTACTTTGAAATATCTTCTTCTTCTCTTCTTCATGTTGCCTTAGTAGATCCTATAGTTTGTTTCGCTGTGCCGCCCCAGTCGATCAGGTCGTGGGGGTGACCTCCTCTGAAATCATAACACAAAGCACTCTATGGGTAGTCTACCTCTTCATCCTCGCCGGCAAAATCTTAGTGTTCTAGTATTGCCTTCATGGTATTAAGCAGTTTATCTTCTACCTCCGTTATCACACTTCTGTCTCATTGTTTTGCCATTTCTTTTTGTCAATCCTTGATTCTTTACACTGAGGAAATCGATTCCACTGAAAAGTGGATCCTGCAAATTATTTATTACACTTTTAGGAGGTATAATTTTTTGTACAAATTATATTAAAAATAGGAAAAAACTCATAAATAAAAAGAATGCAACCATATGTTGATCTTTGAGCTTGTTGATCTTTGAGCTGGGTAGAACAGTTGGGTCCATGCCAGGTCTGTGCCGGTTGTGGTTTTGACATAAATGAATAAATCAACAAATATCGAAGCATTCAATTGTTATCATCTGGAATCTATCGACAAGTATTGAGTCTGCAAAGAGAAAACTAGGAATCCGCCAAATTAAAAGAAATTTTATTAATCAATTCTAAATACAATCTACTCAAATAGGTAAATATAGGCTCTCCATAAATAAAAATATTAAAACTACTCAAACTTAAATTTTTCTAGTGTTTTATGTAGTTTATGTGTATTCATCGATAATTTTGTAGAAAATTCGTTTAGGTCAAGTTAAAAACTAATAGTGAAATTTAGTTGAACTCAAGTTCTTTTTCTTTTGTAATCTTTCTTTTTAATAACCTTATTTTATAATCCTTATGAAATGACATTTAAGGCTGAATCTCCTTGATTCCATGCTAAATTCTCAAAAAAAAAATAGTTGTTTTTCTTTTTCTCCCTTATCTTTCTTATGACATTTATTATCAAATTTTAAATATTATTTATGCTTAAAAAAGAAAGAAATTATTATTTATAAAAAATGTAACGTAAATAGACTTTGGCACCTCCCAGCCCATGAAAATAATTACAATGTGTTTGGTGCTTCTACTTATAAATAAGCCTTTTGAGAAAGACTTATCCAAAAGCGCTGGACTTCTGTATAATTAAGATGTTTGGTTATTTTACATTTTTAAGTGTTATCAAAAAATATAAATCTCTAAATAAATTTGTTAAAGAAAACTAGAATAGAAATAAACATGTGAGTGGAAAAGTTTAGAGAAGATTAGTAATCCATAGTAGGAGAAATAGAGAGAAAAATATGGTTAGATATCATATTAAGTGGGAGATCATGCAACAAGATGATAAACATTTTAGCTTCTGTGGTTGAGAAGCCAGATTTTCTGGTTCATCAAAAGAGCAGCTTTTTGGCTTTTGCTTTTTCTAAAAAATCCTTTTTTAAAGTTATGACCAAACATCTAATTTTGTTAAAAAAGTGCTTATTTGCTTTAAAAACAGTAAAAACACTTATGAGAAGCAAAACCAAACACACCTTAAGCTTTCTTGGTTTTATTAGCCCCTCCTAATTGTGCGGGTTTCCCGCTTGTATATATACTAGTGGAAAAGCTGCACAATGTACATGACATAATATTTAATAATTCTTATGAACTTGTGGATTATTTGATATTTTTTGTAGTTTTAATTGTTAAGTAACAAAACTCTAGAACACTTACTTTATTAGAGAGATTTTATCTCAATATATATACATTACAAAAGAGTATTGGGTTATGGGTATTGTAAACCCAATAACCCAATTACCTTATTATCCATCTAAACTAACACCCCCCTCAAGCTGGAGCATAGATGTCAATCATGCCAACTTGTTACAAAGGCTAGTAAAACATCTTCTAAATAAGGTTTTTCTAAACAAAAAACTAAGAAACAAATACGAAATTGATAATCTTATGCCACACTGCTGAATCTTTGATGTAGACGCTGAAGTTGCCATTCAAACCAAACCTCCGTGCAAAAAGTTAATATTCATCACTATCTTGGATACAAATAAGATTTTAGAGTTTCCTAAACTCAGTAAGAGGATAGGTTTTGAGAAATCCTCGAACTCAGAAGGAGAGCTTTTGGGAGATCTTCAAACTCAATAGTAATAGATACCCACAATCGATGTAGAGTTAATCGGCAACAATAGAGATTGGTAGCAATAATGAAAGTAGCATACGGCATCATCTAATGATTCAACAACAATAGAAGTTGATGGCGAAAGGCAGTAGATGAGGCGACATTTAATGACAGTTAGGGTTTGAAACTTGGAGGCGAAAGACACTTTTTTTGAATGAATACTACCGCGACGGTTCTGTTCATGTGAACAATAATTTTTTTAAAATCTGAATTCAAGATCGCATTAGATCTTAAAAAAGAAAAGGAAAAGGAAAATAAGAAGAGATGAAGTAAATAGTTGGCGGCTAGGGTTAGGGTTTTTTTTGTGGTGGCTAGGGTTTTGGTGGTGGCTAAGATTTTTAAAAAGGTGATGATGGAAGATGAACTGCTCTGATACCATGTTTAGTAACAAAACCCTAGAATACTTACTTTATTAGAGAGATCTCATCTCAATATATATAGATTACAAAAGAGTATTGGGTTACGGGCATTGTAAACCCAATAACCCAATAACCTTATTATCCATCTAAACTAACATTAAAATTTTTAAATATTCGCTTAGTTTTGCAACTTGCAGCCTTTCTATTGATTTGAAAATTTAATTAAAATGTAATATTTCTAATTTTTTCTTACTTTTCATCACTTACTACCTTCTTTCATATTACTATGTCAACAAAGATTTAGAGGTGTTCCTATAGAACTAATAATGAATCAATGCTACACAATTTCGTCCTCTTATTCTTATATAATTACATTATCCTCTCTGCTATTTTTCATTGGAATCTTGACTTTTCTTTTTTTAGTCTGGATCTACGCTAAAATAAATTTAACAAAAAATTGAATCAATTATAAATTGAAAAAATAGAAAGAAAAATGTTAAGAGAAATAAATGATGAAGTGGAATTTATTGATCATATCTGTTCTTAGGCTTTTTCTAGTGTTCCAATTTTCAGTGATTTAAATCTATAAGTTTATTTTGTTTCCTACCGTTTTTAGATATAGTCCATATGCCACTGTGACCTGGTTCAATCGTAAAAAAGTTGGGTTGGGAAATGGAAGGTCCCAGGTTTAAGGCCGGTTATGACCTTTATTTAAAAAAAAAGACATATTCCATATTTGATTTAAGAAACTGAATTATGAATTATGAAATTTAATTTTGTAAGGGAAAAAGGAATTTTCTAAGACCGGTTATTGGTTGGGTGATTTTTTTTGACCTTTTGTTTTATCTCTTTTTTTGTCTCTTCCCGTCCTATTTAATAGAGTCCATGTTTATTTTGTATTAATTAATTTTTGCCATCCACGTTTTCTCACATTTTTCTAGTGTTTCAATTTTAAATTAATTTTTCTCTCACTTCCTGCCTTTTATTGATATTGTTTATATTTATTTTAAGAAAATGAAATACGACATATGAAATGTAATTTTATAAAGGGAAAAAACTCTATTATCATGTGACAGGAATTCGATCAAGAGCTGCGTCTTTTATAGGTACCATCTACATTTGTTTTAAGAAAATGAAATACGATTTATGAAATTTAAATTTGTAAGGGGAAAACTCAATTTTCATGGGACAAGAATTCGATTGAGAGTCACTTGCGACTCAAAAACGAGTGGGTTCATCAAGGGGGGGGGGCAAAAGATAAAAGAAGACAAGAACCCTTCGAGTTATAAATTAGAGATAATAATCATGGTAGTAATCCTTACTAGGGATTTTGAGACCACGTCACAATAAAGACTCACTAGATTTTTTATTAAAAATATGAATATTTATATTTGAAAGTTTTAGTTAATCTCTTCATGGGAAAAAAATAAAGAAATTAATAATAAACATCATTCAAAATAAGTTCTTGGTACCTGAAGAGATCTAATTGTGTGTGAAGCCTCCGATTATTATGCCTCTTGGATCTGAAGGAGCAGATGAAGCTTGAAGTATCTGGTCTAATCTTTCTTCATCAATGATTGTGTTAGATACTCTTATTTTTAAATATCTTTATTTTATTGTTAAATACGTTTATCTTATCTTATCTTACTATTCGTTTTTTATCTATCTACTCTCTCTTAGAGATATATATATTGATGTAATTGTTTTATGAATAAATATACTAAAACTTCTCCAAATTATCATGGTATCAGAGTTTCTCAATTTTTTTGCTGATCGAAGTTCTCTCGGTCTTTTTGAGACTGCGTTGGGCTGCGCTCGCATAGTGTGTGCCAAGCGCCGGGCCACTTTCGCCTCATACAACATCAGAGCTTTTCTCATTGTCCTCGCGCATCCTCCTCCGCTTCAGCTAAGATCGAGTCCTTGCTGATCCTCACGCATCCACCGATGTCAGCTCCAATATCACCCAATTTCCTCCAATGTTGCAGAATCCTATTTTAACCCTCTTGTGCTTTCTCATCAATTTAGCCCGCTTAGGCTCTATTTTAACCCTCTTGAATTTTCTCATTAATTTAGCCATCTTGTCTTTATTTTAGCTCTCCGGGGCTTTTCTTCATACTCAAATGATCGACCGCCCTCCAGTACGCTGCCAGTTGAGTTGGAGGAGCTCACAAAACCTCCTGCGGGATCCATCCAGATTTCGCCATGCCTAATCCGAAATCCATTGGGATGTCGCCCTCTCATCTAATGCCTGGTCCATCTGGATCTCGCCATGCCTGATCCATCCGGATCTCGCTTTCTCGCCTGATCCATCTGGATCTCGCCCTGCCTGATCCATCCGGATCTCGCTTTCTCGCCTGATCCATCTGGGTCTCGCCCTATGGAGCTCGCCGTCCTCTCGGACATCTGGAACTCGCCACGCCACCCTCGTCGCAATCTGCTCGATCGACCAGCTTATCAAAACCTCACATAAGTTTCATGAGATTTTGTTCAAACTCTCGATGTTTGATCCACCGTGAGTTTGAAGGGAGTGTTATCTTTATCCTATTGTTAGATACCCGTTTCTTTAGATACTTTTATCTTACCTTAACTTACTACTCATTTTCTTATCTATCTACTCTCTTATATTATATATATTGATGTAATTGCTTTGTGAATAAATATACTAAAACTTTTCTGCTCCAAATTATCAAATTGGGATTTTTTTAAAATCAAATACAATCATTACTTCACTTTTGGCTGGCACTGCGTTATTCACAAGTTTAAAACTTTTGTACTTTCAATTGATCTATTTTTTTTATGTTTTGCAAGATTCTGTTCTTTGCTTTTTTGGGTGCTCTCTCTGCAAGTTTTTTCTTTTTCTTTTTCTTTTCTTTTTCCCTTTTTTTGTTGAGATAAGTCTCCTTCACGTTTCAAACTTACTATTTCTTCTCAAATATACAAAATTGATTTCTCCTGCCTGTTTCGGAGCGCCCAACTTTGAAAGTGAAACCTCAAACCTTGATGAATTCTACATATACTGATCATTTTGAATTTATCTGCGCGGTAACATAATAAAGAAATATTACAGCAAGCATGAATGTATTTTGAGCCCTCTCAAATTTTGAAGAATAAAGAGATTGCATTTTGCCAACTCAAATACATTGTCTATGACGTTGATAGGATCAGTAATTGGGTTTTTTATAGATCAAATACAATCATCACTTTACTGCTATTGGCACTGCTTTATTCACGTTTAAATGATCTGGTTCCTGATCTATTGCGAGAAATCTTATTTTTGTTTTTTGGTGCTTTTAGGTGCTTTTTCTGCAAGTTTTTTGTTTTTTTACTCTTTGGTTCTTGCTTTCTGGGTGCTTCTTCCGCAAATTCTTTTTTCTTTTTGGTTCTTGACAGAGCTGATTTTTCTCGAATCTCTGTCTCGGCTGGTACAGTGCAATTTCTGTTGGGATTTTTGCATCCAGCATTAAAATAACATATAATTTAATAAAATAAATATAGGAACAATGTTACTAGTCTTGGAGAAGGCGCGTGGTCGCTGCGCTAAAAGGCATATCGCCAACCTCGTGCGGTCAGCCAAGGCAGATGTACCCCATAGCTATACTACCCCTCTTTGCCGGTGTCCCTTGCGTGCACGACCACGAAGGAGAGGTGACCTTGAATTGTAAGCAATGTCCAGATTAAATTTGAAAAAGAAATTTTGTAAGAGAAAGAGGAAAGAGAGGAATTCTTTTTTCATTTTTAATTCCTGTTCTTCTACTTTCATGATGTTGGTATATATATAGTGAAGCTTAGCCCCTAACTCTTAACAACTAACCCCACTAATTATGATAACTAACCCCATTAGAGGAGTGGTTGTTAGAGACCAAGTCAAGTTAGTTATTTATAAAATTCAATCTTTTTTATATTTTAAATAAAATTTCCAACAGTCCCCCCTAAAGATTGAAATTTCAAATAAAATATAAGAAGAGTAAGAATATCTGGGCATGTTATCCTATGCAATCGGTGCAGGTAGCTTCTGATTTTGAATTTACACTTAGTGACATTTTGTCGCATCTTGAGGGACATAATGGACTAGACATTGAATTAGGCCCTTTTACCAAGAATTGACAAAAACACACATAGAATCTTACAGTTTTGGGTCGCGGGATGGAGCGTTATGGCCATGCTCACGTACTGACTCATGAGAATTTTTAGGGGTCATCCCTACGCCCAACCGCGGCTTTCAGGTTCCTCTCACGTAGGTATGTCCTCAAAAGATATCTGTGATCAGAATGATACCTTGCAACTACATGCGTTGGATTTAATAGGAGCATAAGCTCAACCTAACCGATCACAATATGAGCACTGTCATCATAAGAATGAGGTAGTAGCTATAATAATGCAAATCATAAATGCATCTTGTGCTACAAGTAGGAGTGTAATCTTAAATGTCAGTGCTCCACATGAGAATCACCAGTCCAGCTTATTTCTACCACATTGAACCCCTTTCATGGGACCAGCTTAACAATCAAGAAGGTTGGGTTTCCACTGTCGGTGATCTCTACTATAGGCTTAACCCCATCCCCCTCGATGATTCTAGGATTATTCTCTCAGATAGATCCTTTATCAAAATGGACTTTATAAGGTCCAGAGTTATATATATGGCTTAAAGCCTTTTCGTACGTTTCATATTTTGATGCTGGCATTACTGCCCATCTTATAAAAAGCTTCCCCCCCAATTTTGGCGACATACAATATTTGATCATGAAATAACATTCAAATATAGATTCAAATATCATTATCATTGCAAAATAAAACAAGATATAGAGTTTGTAACAAATATATTATCAAATACATAAAAACATTAACATTTGCAATACCATCAGAAATAAATGCGCAATTTAGTTTTCATTCTCAATGACATTATCAGTAAAAATGATAATCAAATTTCTAGCATATATAAATCAAATATCTTCTTACCTTTGTAAATTGATGATGCGTAAAGATATAATACCACAATTTGATCATAAGGATGGCTGCATGTTGGTAGCTAGCTATCTAGACTACCTTCCAAACTTGCCTTACCATTTCATATCCTTAATCTCAAATTGAACTTTTCATCCTATAAGCGTATCATCATTTATAAATTCTTTATGTCACGTTATACATGTAATTTTTAAATGTAAGAATTAAATTGATGAGTAAGATAAACCGTCCATATAAGCACAAGTGCTTCTTGTTCCCACGAGTATGTCACACATTTGCTTTTGTTTCTCATCCCGTTTGGATTAGATAAACCGAATTAACAAACAACAAATAAACTTTAATATTTGTTAGTGAAATTTAAACAAACATTAAAAATTGAGCTCTATTTGAAAATATTTAATAAATCAGATAATTGTCAATCTGCAATTAAAAGTACTTAAAATTTCAATTAAAAAATTATCTGACAAATCTATTATTTCATAAATATGACATATGACATGTATGAAATGGAATAATATGAAAACATCTATTAATCTCATGTGTAACGCTCAAAATATTAACAATCATGAATTAGTAATTAGTTCTGTTTTAACTTCCTTCAAAATTTCTTCTATTGAGAAATTGCATAATGTTAATATCATTGTATTCTGCTAAAGCTTTGCTCACACAATCTTATGCTCACATTCGGAACAATCACATTCTAAAATGAATTGTGAATTCTAATTCACTAGTTAAAATATCAGGTAGAATGTGAAGTTAAAAACCATATGGGCTAGTCCTCTTTTATCACATCATTAGTGAAAGTGATGAGTACGAAGAGTCATTGTAGGTAAACTTTCACATTTGAGTATCCTCAACAAGAACTATTGCTACATAATCAAGGGAATCATAGATGTAAATAATTATTCCTGAATGTATCATTCAAGGGTCATACACGTTACAAATAATATGAATGTGGTTGTATAAAATAAGGTGTAGATTATCTACATTTCAAAATCAAACGAGAGAAATATAATATGAAATTATATATAAAATTCAAGCATTTAATGTAAAGAGTCACGATGTACATGCATCAACAGTAATTAAATATAAAAATGATTGTCTATTAGAGCATAAACCCAACAAAATTTTGCAGATTATTTGAAAATTTTGTCATTGTATGAAAAGAAATGTAACATGTTATTTTGATACTGAAGCTGGTTTACAGAAATATTCTTAGCCTTCTCCAGTATATCCAGGGTGCTAGTAACAAAATAGAGGTTTGAGATTTACAATCTTGAACTTTCATTGACACCAACACTAAAAGCAGTATAATTGCATAATATTACCAGACAATGAATTAAGAAAAGGTGATATCAATTTTCAAAAGATAGCAATTCATATAACATTATGAGCTAACATTTAAATAAGTGTGGATGATAACAGAAACTCATCAAAACATGAGAATGAGCTGAATTTTATCATCAATGCAGCTATATTATCAAAATCCATTAGAAACTATTTAATAGAATTTAACTACATACTGGATGAAATTGCGGGTATAAATTATTTCTGGCCTGGTCTGAATTGTATTTGAAACTAAAAAATATCAAAATTTTGCCTGAAAAATTGTGGTATATGAAGTGGTACCTTATCCCAAGAGAAGGAACCGCGCCATACTGCATGCAAGGGCTCCAAGTTGAATATTATTGATATATATGCATGGATGGAGCATTGAATGTAAAAATGATTTAAGATCACTTAGAATTAATTATTCAAGGTATATTCTTTATGCATGCTAATCTCACATACATACAAGATATAATAAAAAGGTCATGTGGGTGTGGGTTCAGAATTCGATCCCGGATCATATCCGAACAGGAACAGACTGCTTTTTGTCTCTCAAACAAGAATCGGCTGAATCCCAGCACGATTTGGACTTGCACACATTTTTTTTATTTAAATTTTGATCTAAAAGCAAGTGCGTTAAAATAGTACTTGTGTTTTTCATACAAATTTGAGAAACACGTCAATTTCCTTTCAAAACTCAATGAATGAAATATAATTTTTCCATGTCAGATCATTGACTTACACAATAATAAGAATGTAATTCTGTGTTTAAGCATGGAGAATGGAGATATATATTACTGTGAGTGAGAAGCTTACGTGCATCGTGTAAAATTCGAACAAAAGATCCACTGTGTGTTACCAACATCATGACAGTTATATGTGGCTGATGACCAGGTAGGATATAGAAATATAAATTACAAGAACAATGGATGTTTATTGATACCACAATATGGATGCAAGTTACACAGGTATGCAGATGTTTCTGCTAGGAGCCAAGCAATGTAAAACAAGAGTAAAAGGAATTGTAGCTATCAATTACTTAGACACTTGTACGGACAGCTACAAACACCAACTCTGACAAAAACCAAGGTAACTGGTGCATTGCATAACAAAATTACCTGACTCTGGACATGCAAGGAATAATTTGGCATTTCTGAAAAAGAATTAAGCCGATGTTGTAGCTTTGCTATGTCACAAATTGTTTGGATGATGTGACAAATAAATAGGCAGACTCAGAATCAATAAGGAGATTTGGAATGTGAGTAGAACATAGTATGATTACTTGGGTCAAGGGACCAGTCAACATTTACATAATTCACATGTTATAAAATGAAATCTACAGAAGTTCAACATAATACGGACATTCATATTACGCCAACGATAAAATAACAACTACAATAGTTCCTACATTGGGTTTTCCTTACCATAAAAGGATAGTTTGAAAAATGCCCATTATGTGTACCAAAGTACTGATATTTTTCATACCCAAAACCATCACCTTCCTCAGGTACTATGACAAAAAAGATCGAATGAACAATAAAAAGATGCTATATTGCTCAATAACTAATGGATACTTCACAAATGAACTCTGCTAGACTAGGTAAAGAATTTAACCAAGGAGGAATGAATTGACAGAAAGGGGCAGATAAACAAAAGAACATATGTTTGCCACAAATATCTTTTGTGTTACACGAGCATGAGAATCAAATCTAGTATTATATGCCTTTTAGATTGATGGGATTTTTGCATCTAGAATTAAAATAACATATATTTAATAAAATAAATATTGGAATAATGTTACCGGTCTCGGGGAAGGCGCGTGGTCGCTGCGCTAAAAAGCATATCGCCGACCCCGTGCGGTCAGCCAGATAGATGTACTCCTTAGCGACTACCCCTCTCTGTCGGTGTCCCTTGCGTGCACGACTACGAAGGAGAGGTCACCTCGAATTGTAAGCAATGTTCAGATTAAATTTGAAAAAGAAATTTTATAAGAGAAGGGGAGGAGGGGGGGGGGGGGGGTGTGAGAGAGAGAGAGAGAGGAATTCTTTTTTCATTTTTAATTCTTTTTCTTTTACTTTCATGATGCTGGTAAATATATAATGAAGCTTAGCCCCTAACTCTTAACAACTAAACCCACTAATTATGATAACTAACCCCACTATCTATGATAATAACCCCATTAGTGGAGTGGTTGTTAGAGATCAATTCAAGTTAGTTATTTATAAATTTCAATATTTTTTATATTTTAAATAAAATTTCCAACAATTTCTTTAGGTACTGTGATTTTGATTTTGGAGGGAGAAAATAAAACAATTGGTTTGCAAGCCTGCGAGCACTATGTTCTGGCTGCAGAAGAACCAGGACAGTTTGGAGGAGGAACAAGTGTTGCTCATTCTCGATAAAATCAGGAAGAAGACATTGTGGCTTAAGATTGACAGCAGAGAGACTAAAAGGAAGATTTTGGCATAACAGCAGCCCTGCCCAGCTCGAAATGCCTGCAGTGAATCTGGTTACAATCAAAGACTCGTTGTGTGCAGTGAAATTATCGGCAAATGGATGATGTTCAATAATTAGGCTGATAGGATGTATCCTCTCATCTAATCAGAGCGCCGACTTAAAAGTTACCTGTGGAGATGAAAATATTTTCTGATGGACAGTAGCTGAGTTCTGTTGCCATCCAACCCTGCCAGGTTCTTAGCATTGTCTCTCTCTCTCTCTCTCTCTTCATCCTTCTCATTCTGGTATCACTCATCATCATCATCATCATCATCATCATCATCACTTGTAAAGTTTGTGAGTCATGATTTACGAAAAGTTAATGGTATTAGAAACTTTGAGTTGTCTCCTGCCTTCAGTGCACAAATTTCATGTTCAAGTTCTTCAACATTTGCCTGGAAATGTTTGCTCATTTTATGTAATTTTATTAAATTATTTGCAGAATTTCCTCGGTTTTGATTAATTTTCAGAATCAGTACTAAATATGTTTCCCTTTCCTGTTTTCATAAATAATAGACATTCTCTATATCTTCATCACTTTTAACTTATTTCTATTAAAAATAGGATGTGGGCTCAGGATAATTCTGAAGAATGCTCAATTTATAATAATCGTAGATCACCAAACAAATAACCCTGTGTGAATTGGGGAAAAAAATCCTAATTAGTATAAAAATAATATGAGGAATATGTTCTCAACTGGGATTTTATTTGTTGCCACAAATTGGTTTCCTAATCAATTAAATTAGAGACAAATTGGTTACCTAGTCAGAATAAGATGTGGTAATCTAGAGTCTATAAATTGAGGGGTTTAGATAAGAGTTTTATTGGCTTCAAGTTTCTGAGAGGAAGAAAACTATCAGGGTAATTTCTTTCTTGTACTTGGGTAAATACTTTGATAGTTGTAACTACACGGATTGAGGGGTTTTTCTTTTTTTAGTTCTTTTAAAGTAAAAAGAAGCAATAATATGTTCAGTAATTGAACAGAACTGCTCCAAAACATAATTATTTTGATAAAATTTACTATAAAAAAAAGCGAAGTGCCTTTTTTTTTTAATATATAATGAATATGAGAATCCCAAAGATTTGTTTAATTAGAAAAACTTGTTCTCCAAGAAAACTGAATTTCTTGGAGACCAAGACTCTCTCTCATTTGGGCAGTTATATATGTGTCCTGAAAACAAGCAATGTGGTGAACCAACCAACATTGTCGATAACTCTCTCCATCTATTTCTTCTCTCTTTTTTTTCACAGGGAGAAGAAAGACAGCAATCAAGTTTTTCAATGGCGATCGACGAAGAATCAACATTGTCAACCTCAACTCTGGAAGAGTTATCAGCAGGGTTGGCCGCCGCCGCTGCCGCCAATGCAGAGCGCCTATTGCCATCAGGCGCAGACAAGGAGATGAAGAAACTGTCAGAATCTGTCCAACAAATTGCACCATCACTGAAGGATGCAAAGGCCAAGCAAATGAAAGAACTCGAAGACATCGTCTCCGACATCATCAGCATCCTGCAATTGTTCCTTCCGAAAGGAGCGATTGATCATGTAAATTCTCAATCCCTCCTAGAATCAGATTACACACACACACACACACACACACACACACACACACACACACTAGTTTACCTCCATCGAGCAGTAGGAGACCAACCGGCTACGGCGAGAGGGAGGAGGGGGGAGAGAGGGGAAAAAGAGAGCTAGAGAGAGGCGGAGAGGGGAGGAGAGGGGAAAAAGAGAGCTAGAGAGAGGCGGAGAGGGGAGGAGAGGGGGAGAGGCGGAGAGAGAGAGTGAGTAAGAGGGGGGGGGGGGGATGGACGGACGAATAAAATTTGTGAAGAAATCACGGGAGAAAACCTTCATTCGGTCGGTTTTGACTAGTATACCGCGTTTGCGGTGGGAAACGTCCGAATTCTACTGGCGAAGAAGAGGAAAAAGGAAGAGGGGTGAGGAGGAGGAATGAGGGGGGAGTGGGGGAGTGAGGAGGAGGCTGAAGGGAAGAGAGGAGCGCTGCTGCTCCGGCTGCTCTCTCTTACTCGCTATCTCTGTACAAATGAAGACGGAGACGGACAGACAAATAAAATTTGTGAAGGAGTCATGAGAGAAAATCTCCCTTCTGTCAGTTTTGATAAAAGAAATCCAAAATCTAATTCCTTAGCTTTTTGTGTGTATCAGATCTCGCGGAATCGAAGAGCCAATTCAAAGACAACAATGGAGTTGAAGGACATCAGAGCGAGGCTCAATAGGATCTTGAAGAAGCCACATTTCGTCAGCGTCCAACCTGGAACTGAACCTGGATCACAAAGATGGCAGTTACACACTCCCCACTGGAAACACTCGTTCTGTCAGGTAAAAATGATCCTGAAGATCAGGAGAAGATGATCAGACTTCTATTGTCAGTCAAAGAAACTGGACAAGCAGGACCCTGTGTGATTCCCATAGACAGAAAGAGGGTGACCGGAACGACAGAGTTTGCTCGAGCCATCTTTGATGACAAGAGAGTCGTGAAGCATTTCGGCAGAAGGATATGGATTGATGCCTCTGAAATCATCGATTCAGGCAAGCTCTCAAAGTTGATTGACAAGCCAGCGAGCTCGATGTTCTGGGTGCACAAGACCCTGGGAGAAAATCTTGAGGAGGAACAGGTGCTGCTCGTTCTCGATGACCTCAAGAACAACAAGAACGTCAAGTACAAGACGCGCTGGATCAGGGCTGATGACAGAGGAAAGATCAATGGGATCAGTAATCGCGGCACAGAGGGCAGACGGAGGATTGTCCTCAACCCCGTTCACTGTCCGGCGATTGAAGTCTCCTTGAGCAGCAGAGCGGAGAGGTTATCAGCAGCAGATTCCTGGATCATGTTCGAAAAATGTGTCTTCACGCGAAGAGACATCAGGGAGCGTCCTCAGCTTGAAGCGATTGGGAAAGACATCGTGAAGAAGCTGGAGGGGTCGTGCCCCTTGATTAGGTCGATCGGAAGAATCTTGGCATCAAGCCTCGACCCGAGTCACTGGAAGCTGGTTCTTGAAAGCCGAGTTTGGGACCTCCCTGTGGAAGAAGAGTTTTCTCAACCCGCACTCGCTGATGCCTGTTACCAACCCCGTTGCCATCCAAAACGACGCTCTCATTGGTAAAAAAACTTCAAGCGTATACGAACATTTCTATACGATACAAAAGTTAATTAGTAGAATTGTCTGGTTACAGAATTCTAAAAACATTCGGAGTCACTGAAGTTGAGCAAAATTTGTTTTTGCGCTGTTCTATTCGATGAGTGTTTGTGTAATTGTATTTTATAGGTCTTCGGAGAATTGTTAAAGATGTTGTCTTTTAGAGTAAATAAAATTTTTCTTCCTCGTTCATGTTCATGTGCAGATATTCTCCCAAGAAACTCGACTTTATTTCCTGTTTTTGTCGATGTGAAACTAAGAGAAGATGGGGCAGTTATGACCAGAAGGGATGACATTCATCCACATACAGAAAAGCATCATGAAAATATCAAAAACATAAACCCAGAGACAAGCAGACACATTTAGAATGATTCTTTTCAATTAACCAGAGTAGAGGATGTTTTCATGAAAATGGAACCCAAAAATGCATTGAAGACTTGATATAAATCGAAATGGACAAGCATCAACATTACAAAACCTTGTTGAGTTACAAGCTGATAATTTCTGAAACTGGCATTGCCCTTCATGCAGATCTTCTGAGAATATTGCGGTTCTAGAAATGTTATCGTTCTCGAATAAGCTTAGGCCTGAGAAGGGTCCAGAAGAGAACATTGAAGACGTGCCATCAGATTCATAGGTGGTGGACGACTGTCTTATGTTTGGCCGAGCAGATAGGTTTGGCATCGTATCCTGACACTCTGCTAGTCTCTGTACCATTTTAAGGGACTGCATCACTTCCCCCATCGTTGGCCTTTGGCTTGCTTCTGGTGCAACACAAGCAGCTGCAATTGTACAAACTCAGACAAAGTCCTCCTTTGGCTATTTACCTGCCAGTCTGGGATCAACCAGCTCTTCCAACCGATATTTGTCGCGAAGAAAAGGTCTAGCCTGTAGTTAACAGCAGATTGTGGGTGGGGGGCAGTGAACTAAAAACAAGTAGGGAGAGAGGAGATAAAAGCTATGACAGAGTTTTTTAAACTCATTGGAAGAAATAGTGCAGATATTGGATCCAACCGGAGCGAGACGCAACGAATTGCAGGCTAACACAGTGGCCGGCTGACCACCCGGTCGACCGGCGTACACAACGTGCACAGGGCAGCTCGGACGACCGCCCGGTCGACCGTAGTAAGGAGAACGGACGACCGCCCGGTCGACCGTAGTAAGGAGAACGGTCGACCGGCTCGGTCGACCGACTGGCATGCCCAACTTTCTTTTGGGTGCGGTCGATCGACTGGTTGGCCGAAGGGACGGGTCGGTTAGCCGACCGGTCGGCCAATAGGCGGCTGCTTTTCCTGTTTAGATTCAGACTTTGTTTCTGAATTGGAGTCAAATCCAATTGGGTTTCCTAAAACCCTAGGACTCTTTGGTTATAAATAAAGCGGTAGAGCTCTCATGAATGGTATGCAAGGTATAAGTTGTAATTGGTTGTTGAATCAATAAAATCTCTCTCTCCCTTGTCCTGAGAACGTAGGCAAATTGCTGAACCTCGTTTAATATTGTGTTTGGTTTTCTCTCTTATTGTTTTGTTCTTATCTTTTGAGTACTTCTCTGCTGCATCTCTCTCAAGTGCTTGGGTTCCTCATTGGTTGTTGTCTCGCGAGCGCAACAAGTGGTATCAGAGCATTCCAGGTTCTTCGTGGGATCGCGTGTCGATTCCAAGAGCATTGGGAGCTGTTCGATAGAGATCGTGTGTCGATCTCGGAGCAACATTGGGACTATTTGTAGGATCGTGTGTCGATCTCAGAACAACGTTTGGATTGCTCAAGGAATCATATTTGGTGGAGTAGATTGTTTCGGAAACTCTTCAAGGGTTTCACTTTGAGATAAAGATCTTATCTTTATCTAGTTTTTTTGATCTAACGTTTATTTTTCGCATTGTTTTGAGGAATCAATTGAGAAGATGGCTGGAGATAGTACATCTGCGGTGAAATCTATAAACCCACATCCATTGAAGATTGATGTGGTAAAGTTCGATGACAAGAACAACTTTGATATGTGGAGATGTGAGGTGATGGGTACATTGTCGGCATTAAACCTCGAAGACATCTACGGTTGGAGAAAAACGCGAGACTACTTCTAAAGAGGACTGAGATAAAATGAATCGAACGACGTGTGGTTTGATAAGTCTTATTTGACACAAGACATCAAGTATCATGTGTTACATGAAACATCTGCAAGACAGTTATGGGAGATCCTGGAGAAGAAATATCTGACGAAAAGTATCGAGTCGCAATTATAGTTGAAGAGGAGGCTTTATTGCTTCCAGATGAAGAGATGACTCTACGTTGATGAACACATGGACAACTAAACCAAGCTTCTTATAGACTTAGTTAATGTGGATGTCAAGATCGATGAGGAGGATAAGGCGGTGATTCTTCTGAATTCTTTTCCTGACAAAGAGTATGAGATATTTACTCTAACCTCAATCATGAAATACACCTAGAGGGGGGTGAATAGGTGTTTTGCTAATCAAATGCTATTTTAAAACTACTTATGATGAAATATGCAAATGGTCACTCAAATAAGAATTGAAGCTGAATTCCCCGTGAAGGGCTCTAGAACTTCTCTTCTTTGATTCCTCTAGATAATGAGTTGAGGTGCTCAATTACTCCTTGTTAAGATGAGTATAGACCGATACTAAAGGTGATAATTGAAATGCAAGCAATGGAATTAAGCAAGCTGAACAACTACACAAGTATGAAATGTAAAAAGCAATAGAGAGCAAGACACAAGCAATCACAAATACAAGGGAATTGTTCCGAGGTTCGAGCCACCGTTCTACATCCCCACCTTCACCACTATGAAGGATTTCACTATCTTTTAAGGGATCTTCCACAAAGGGATTACAACTTGGTCTACACAAGACCGGAGTACACAACTCCATCAACTCAACTCTCTGCACAAGAGGTAGCACAAAGCCAAATGAGGTTACAAAGCTCTTGGTGATCCAACAAGATCACAAACACTCTCTCTTACAACTTCTTATAGAGTAGGATATGAAGTGTAGCTCAAGAAGTTAAGTGAGAGCATAAAATTAGTTAGAAAGATATGAAGAACTTTAAAAACAACTGAAAAATAGCTTTGGAAAGAAAGAACTTGAAGATTGAAAGCTAGAAAAAATTTTCTCTTTTGAAACAAACTTGAAAACTTGTAAACTTGTGTAAACTTCTGATCGAGAAAAAGTCGCGCACGAAAAGTGTATGTTTAAAATCAAGAGTTAAAGTGAGTGTGCTTTGGCTTCCTCGATACTTCCGTTATAGCATAGAGGCTAAAACGAGTCGAATTCACAAGGACGGAAGGCGATAGAAGCTTACACGGTATGTTCACGTGTATGTTAAAAGTTCTACAATGTTTGAAAGAATGAAAAGAAAATAAAATAAAGAATGAAAAGAGAAGAGTACGGTGAAACAAGAAGTGGGAAATATAGCAGAAATGGTTTTTTGTGATTTTTGAAATATTTTTAAATAAATTGAAAAAGAAAGAAAACTCATGGCTACTAACTACTAATGGCTTCACTAAAATGCTAACCTCTTAGTGATAGTTGCCTCACATGTATCCTTGGCAATTACTAGTCCTTGGTTCAAGAGCGTTTCAAAGCATAACCTATATGATAACTTTCACATCAAAACTCAACATAACAAGTGCAAGTTACACTTAAACCATCAAAACTAAACAAGAGTAAGCATGGAGTAAAGTAATGTTAGCTTGTTAGAGAGTTAAGTGTTAGAGTGTTAGATCCATCATCACGAGCCATGTAAGAGCAAGGCCAAATAGAGACTATTAGATTCATATGGATTATCAAGTAAGAAGTTAGCAAGTTAGTGGTTAGTAGTTAGTTGCCATGAGAGAAAATTAGCTAAACATGTAAAACGAGTTAGAGAGAAGAAAACAAAGAAAGGCCTTTCATAACTTGTCACCTTCTATTACAAGAACACTTGCTTTCCAACTATGTATCACTCTCTCTCCTATTACAAGATCTACAAGAAATGAAAAATACAAGAGAGGAAGAAGAAGAACAACTAAACTAAACTACCCTAAGCTACAACAAGAAAAAAATCCTAAAAACTAACCTTAAAACACTTCAAAACTCCTCCTCCCTATGCTCTGAAAATCCCAGGGTATTTATAGGCGAACTGGGGTATCAGGAGGTCAGTACGGAGTCGTGCGTCAAATCCTGGCGCGTGGCTCCACACCAAAGCCGCGGAAACGCGGCTTCACGGTTGTACCTAGGCGGCGCGCGCAGCACCGCCTGCTGCGCTGCCCACTTGTCCCCCTGTCAGCTGTAAGTTCCAGTTTCTAGTTTTGGGGCCCTGGTTTTGACGAAACAGCCCTCCAAAGTCAATGGCTAGATTTGTAGGCTTTTAATCACCAATTAAATGGTAATTTTGGGTCTTCTTCTTCATTCCATGTCATGAACCTAGAAACATGCAAGAGAGCTGTTATTAGCAGAATTTAATATTAAATAATGTGAAGATGTGGTATGAAATATGCAGTTTTAGAGACTAATCACACCCCCACACTTATCTGTTGCTCGTCCCGAGCAAACAAAAACTAAGAAAATTATTACACCACTTTCGCAGGTGACGCGATTGCACTGAGCATGTGCAACAAGCGTTAAACCTCTAAGTTTTCATTAGAGGAGTTTTGTCTCCTGAGTGTTTTCAGCAGATTACACCCACAAAATCCATAAAGAAAGAAATCAAATATTAGTATTTTTGAAAACACATTTTGAAATAGAGAAAGGTATTAAAGTATTTTTGCGAAAATATAAGTGATCCAATGTCATAAGTTAAGCAGAATTATTCTTCCTTAAACTAAGTCGAAATGCAAAAACTTGTTATAAATTAAATGTAAGAATTTAAAATTGAATTGATTCTTTGATCTTTCATAAAACTCTTAGAAAAATATGCACTTTGTGAACTGTGAAGATTTTTGAGATATCTACTCAAAAATTCATGCCATTGATTTGCGTATATTTATTTATTTATTATTTTTTCTTCCTTTAGTTTTCTTAGGCTTTCTTATTTACCCGGGTAGTGAGCCTTTACCTGGTGATTCCCAAACTAGATGATCTTGAAAGTACACGTACAGGGGGGTGAATAGGTGTAAGGCTAATCTAATGATAAATAATATGAAATTAAAAAAATTAAATGCAACACACTTAGTGTAACCAAAGAGTGTAGCCGAATTCCCGGTGAAGGGCTCTGGACTCTCTCCTCTAAATTCCTCTAAATAAGAGTTGAGGTGCTATATGAAGCTCTCTTGGTTTAACACAAGTATGGCACACACACAATCAATACCAAGCATATAAATATGAATGAACAATATGAATCAATGCAAGACACAATATAAAAGAGAGAGAGTTAGAGAAAGTAGATCAAACGCAAACACAAAGATATGTTTCGAGGTTCGAGCACCCAGCTCTACGTCCTCGCCTTCACATAGAAGGATTTTCACTAACTCGTCCACACAGGACTTCCCACACAGGGAACCTCCACTGAGGATTTGGGTAAATATAATCGGGAGTACACAACTCCTTTCTCCAACAAAATATAACCTCTCACTAGAGGCAAGGCTCAACACAAATCACATCTACACTTAGAGGATGAGCACTTAGCCAAACAAAGATCACCTCACACTTGAGGGATTTCACAATCCAATGGCAACCTCCTCTACACTTAGAGGGCAAGGCGCAAAGCCACAAGCAAATGGATGAATACAACTCTTGGTGGTTTCAACAAACTACAAACCAATTCTTTTTCTCACTAAACAGATCATAATAGATAGGATAGATAGATAAGCTCAAGTGTGAGAAATAGAGGTGTTGAGAATCAAATCACAAAGAAAAATAATTTGGAAAACAAATAGAATTTGATAGAAATGAAGAACAAAAAAAATATCCCAATACTCTATTTTTCTTTGATTTTTTCCAACCCTTGAAAACAAATAAAGATGAATCTTTTTGGTTTAAAAACTCTTTTGAAAGCTTGTATTAAACACTAGAAAGACTGAGAATTTTTGCTCTTGGAAAAACTTCTTGAAATACCAACTCAAATGGGGGTATTTATAACCCCATAGGAAATCTGGCCGTTGGCAGCAGGCAAGGGCATTTTTGCCTTTCCGGTCGACGGGCCGGTCGACCGGCCAATAGTCAAATTTTTGACCGTTGAGCCTACCGGTCGACCGTCCGGTCGACCGGGACTGGATCCAGAGAGCAACAGCTCTCTGGCCGGTTGATCGCACGGTCGACTAAAGCTGGATACAGAGAGCAGAGCTCTCTGCCAGTCGACCGGGTCGATCGACCGGAGCCTTTTCCAGAGAGCATAGGCTCTCTGGCAATTGACCGATCCGGTCGACCGGTCCACCAGCCTGGCTGCGTGCACGTCTTGTGCACGTCGGTTGACCGGACCGGACGACCAACTCCTGCCTCGGTCGACGGCCCAGTCGACCGTCAGACAGCCAGTCCAGCCAATTTAGGGATTGAAAACTCGACTTTTTAACTTCAAATAAATCCCATAAAATCACATAAATACCACAAAAATATGTTCTTATTATATCTTTGAAATACAAATATGTGTGAAAAAATTCAACGCATATTTCAAACAATTTGAACCATTTTTGTGATTGCCTTAAACCAAAATCTGTATTTTCCGAAACTTGGATTTTTGAAATAGAAATCCGATTTTTTCAAAACACATGTAAATACAAAAACATGATATTTAAACAACTTTGAAGCATGTTGTATATGGATAGAATCCAATATACATGAAATATAGTATATCTATGTTTTTGACATGAAATCAAAAATAAGTTTTGTTTAAATACAAAACTCCAAATACATGAATAGCCTATCAAAATAAGTTTTTCTAAATAGATGAAGCATAGATGTATATAGATCAAATCTAATATACATTAAATCATGTAAACTTGTTTTGATTCTATCTATTTATGAAAACAAAGATTGGTTAAACCGAAAATCAAAACATGAAACTTGTGTGTGTATTGTGAACTTGAGCATATCACGCTATCTACCTTTAACACAAGATCTAAACCAAATCTTAAACTAAACAAACCGATGTCTTCATGTAGAACTCCGTCTCCAAGGTGACTCGATCCAAACGTGATCCACCGAGCTTGACTCCAACCGAGTGCTAGATGTGAACTTGACGCTCGACCTCTTAAATCACCATGTGAAAGTTCCAAAACATCTTTGTTGAAGCTAATCACCTACTAATATCTTGATCAAATATTTGAAACTAAATATCACAAGATTATTAGTAAACTATAACTACATGAGTAATCATCATCAAAACTAGAGTGAAGGGCCTCTGAGCCAACAATCTCCCCTTTTTGATGATGACAAAGCTCATAGAGTTATATATCCATGGATTAAAGTTAAGCTTCATAGAAGCTCCCCCTTAACTCATGCATAGCAATAAACAATAAAGATATGTCATGAATGCTCAACATAGATATGCATAAACATACATAAAACAAGGAAATGAAACAAACATGATCTTTTATACCAATGAAATAAACATGCTTTTGATACCAATTTTAAAATAAACATGTTAATACCAACAAAAGCTCTTGATACCAATAAAACAAACAAAATATGCTCTTGATACCAATACCAATAAAAGATGCTCTTGATATCAATAACAAATTTAAACAAACATGCATATATAAAACTCTAAAATATCTCTCCCCCTTTTTGTCAATTCATCAACAAAGGGGTATAAATACTAAAAAATATTTTTCTTCCGTTTTGCATAAAACAAAACAATAAAGGTATATATGCTATATACATTCATGAAGAGGAGAGACGTGAAGTTAGCTCCCCCTGCATACATGCATTTATATGAAAAGAGATGATAAACCCTAACAACATAAAGCATAATATGCAATGTATAAAAGGAGATGTGAAGATCCTACTAAACACGTGTACTACATACCAAAGAAAGGTCAATGACTTTAATATACCATACACTCAACATGAATATATATATAGATGTTGACACTTAAAAAAGACAAGATTCTTACTGGCCCGAACAATGTCTAAACTTGTTGATATTTACAAAAGACAAGTGACAGACAAGCTGACGACCAGTTTTCACCTTTCACCCATCTCCGAGGGACAAGGAAGCAACTTGGACTCCACTGATCCAGAAAGCAGACAGTGAGCCCGGATTGTCTCTAAACAGACCTCAGCAGGTCTAAGATTCTAGCACTTAGCATCACATGAGCCCAAGGGACAGCCTCGCTTGAGAGGCTAAGATCATCCAACTTCGCCTTGAAGCCATTCACAAGCTCCGCCAGAAAGCTAACATACAGATTCGCCTGAGTGCTCAGTAAACTCCGCAGAGAGAGTCAGCTTCGCTTGAAGTCATACACAACCGCGCAGAAGGGTACGCGGTAGCTTCACCGAAGAAGCCTTCTTCTGACTTCGCCACATGTGCCTTCCAGCTCCGCCGTGAGTTCAACGAGGGCAGCGCCACTGCGGGTCTGTCATGGTCAACCTTCGACCAATTAAATCTTCAGATGAGATCAAATCCAATCAAGATCAAATCTGAGATCTAATTTGGCAGTTGATTGCCACAATCTCTTGACTCTCCTAAAATGAGTAAGAAGATCAGGGGAAATCTTCCAATTATATGGAAAGAATCAAAACAGATCAGGAGGATCAACCAACTGCTATTTCTAGCTTCGCGAAGCTGATCCTAGCCTCGCAGTAAGGCTACTTTTCAGATTTAAACATATTTGATTCAATCTATTTATATATTTTCAAGGGACAATTATACCCCTGCTCTCCCTATAAATAGCCCACCAGGGGCACAAGGAGAGAACACATGCGATACGCAAGAGAGAGGACTCCACAAGCAGAGACTTCTTCACAACGCACTGTGCGCACAAGAATTCAGAGACTTTTAGAGAATTGCTTCTCTAATCAGGGTGCTGATACCCTAATACCTTCTTCTCAAGGAATCTCCAGAACCAGGCGAGAAGGAATTCCTAATTGAAGGCCATTTTGAGAAGTAACAAGAGGGTTCTACCAATCTTCTATTCTCTAATCCCCGAACCAGGCGAGAAGGGAATCTCATCGCTCGCATCGTCAAAGAGACAAAGTGGTCGCGCGCTGACCAGACTCCTATCAGCACACTTCTCCAGAATCTCTGAGGAGATCTACTTGTAATCTTTTTAAGAATACTTGTAATTTAGCTCCTCAACTCTTTTTATTATAAGTTTTCTCCTTTGCAAATCAATGGAAAACAAGATGGCGACTCCGCTGGGGACGACATTCTCCACTGTCGAGAATCAAGTATCGCAATGCGATGAACAGACCTTCGGGTCTAACTCTGAATTCAGAAAAGCCAGTGCAGCCAGAGCCTCTCTGGCTAAATCTTCAATGCAAGTCTCTGCGGAGACAGATAAGGCTCCCTGCGAGCCTACTGCGGTTCTCTAGCACAACAAGGAAGCACGCCCGCAGTCAAAGTCCTTCACTTTCGAGAACCTGGTCGTTCAATTCGACCAAGGAACATTTGAAGAAGTCCTCTCTGGGGGTGGTCTAATGCTTCATGCACGGAAGCATAGAAAGGTCTCCATGACCGAGGTTTCATAACAGAAACCAGGAGCAGAATTCTGCCAACACCCCTCAGCCTCGCGTGTGGCTAGTCAGGTTCATTGCGAACCTAAGTCTCCCTTATCAAAGCAGATGTGGAGGCCAAAACTGAAGGCTCTGGGCAAAGCCTCAGGCGTAGCTACGCTAAAACCGCGTCTCTTTCGCGAAAAAAAAGGCAAGATGCCTGTCTGCTCCAACAATGCTGCCAGCCGCGAGTCATGACGGCAATCATACCGTCGCCCAATTCAAGAGCAGCAACGCCTTGTGCCGGCCTCGTTCTCATAAGCGAAGCTACTGTATCATAGTGTACGCGCAGGGTTCATGGCCGCGAAGCTACAGCCAAAATACTATCCAAGGCTAAACGCCTTCGCAGCAGCATAGCGGGTAAAGCACCACAGCGTGCTCCGCTCTCCAGTTCGTCAGGCGCTAAGCTCGCGCTTTGTGGCAAAGCTAGAACTGAAGCACTATTCAGTGCTAATCCTCTCTGCGGGGATAAAAGGAGCAGGACATCGTCCTATGCGTGATCCAAAAGAGCCTCTGCGCTGATTGTTTAGGCCCAACTGGGTCTGACCTGCGGGAATTCTTGACGAACAAACGGAAGTCGGAATCTTTTCGAACTACTTCCCCCTGTTGTCAACAAGTGGGATGTCAGTTGGTGACAGTCCACTCGGTCCATTGCCGGCTAGCACCAATCTTCGCTACTCCAGACCGGCGATCAGTTTTTGATCGGCTGTCGGTACAAGCCCCGATGAAGCAATGCAAAAGAAGCGTCTCACGAGACCTACCCTCTGCATCCAGGGGACGAGAGCTGCGCAGGGGCAGACAAGTGTCCGACGATACTCCCTACACCTCCCTAGATCCAGATTACAGCCCAGGCTTAGGCGAAGTCTTGGTGCATGAAGAGGGTGTTTTCTGAAACACCAGATCTAGGGTGGCGATACCCTACACATATGAACAGCCTTCTTCCTCAATGGCAGTAGCCTCTCCAGAACCAAGAAGAAGATCAGTCCAGTCATCTGATGAAGAAGATGACAACAGCGGGTATGCTTCTTCGGCGACAGTCAGCTCGGTGCGAAAGACAGAGCATCAGTAAACATGGCTGATAATGGTAATGACGACCTTCGTAGACGTCTGGAAGCTCAGGAGCAAACTTCCAAAACTCAGCAAGAAACTCTGGACAACATTCAACAGATGCTCGCTCAACTCCCTAATAACCGGAATAACAATGATACCGGAAGTAACCATGACAAGGAAGAACATCTTAGCAATGACAACCGAAGACGGAGAAGTCCAAGGAGGGGTCTTCCTTAGACGCTGAAGTCCTTAAGGGCCTTCAAGCTTAAATCGCATTCCTAACTCAGAGGGATGAATTAAAGAAAGTGGGGACAGTCCGTCCTTACCCGCTAGAGTGGGATTCAGTACCATACCCACCGAAGTTCAAACCACCAACGTTGCATACGTATGATGGTAAGAGCTCACCAAATCAGCACATCTACTATTTCCGGTCTCAGACTGGTAATGTTATAGGCAACGACGCCATCATGGCCAGGCTATTTATTGGCACCTTAAAGGGGGTGGCATTTGATTGGTTCCGAAGTCTCCCTCCGGGCTCTGTCAATTCCTGGATCGACCTGGAACCCGATTCCTCTCTCGTTTCTATGAGGACGATACCGAGGTAACCATGGACAAGCTCCTCTCCACCGTGCAGAAGAAGGGCGAATCTGTCCGTGACTACGTTGAGCGATTCAGGAACTTGTCTTTGATGTGCCCAGCAGGAATGCCATTACCTATGCTCTTACAGACGTGCAGGCACAACTTCTTGGATCAGGTAGAGGTTCGCATGGGGGCTATCAAAGCCCACACCTGGAAGGAATTGGTCGAACAAGCTGAGATAGCCGAAAAGTTGGCTAAAAAGTTCGAACCCTCTACCCCTAGGACAAATGGGGTATGAACAATAAAGGACGTAGCGACATGACGCAGTCTTCTCAAGCTAAAGGAAGGAGACTATGTCGTTGAATTGTCCGGGGACGTACAGTCGAAAGCCAAGAAGAGCGGCTTCAATAATCAGGAGTCTAAGTTCCCTCCAAAACAGTACTCTTTCAGAGACGATCAGGTAGTCACAATATTCCATTTGCTCTACAAAGGGAATAAAATGAAGCTGCTAGATGCTCGGCGTCCCAATGAAATAGGACGCACAAATGACCCCAAATACTGTCTCTACTACAGGATGATTCACCATACTACCGACAAGTGCTATGTCCTCAAGGACAGAATTCAAGCCTTGATCGACGCAGGGGTCCTGACACTGAGGTCAGAGCAGAAGAAAGTCACTGCCAATATGGTGACCCTTGAGTTCGGCAAAACCCCAAAGGTCACAGTTCCTGACGGGACTTATCTAGTCCCTGTGCCACGACTGGAAGTCAAGCATCCTACGGCTAAAGCTCAGGATAATAAAGGTCTTATTCCCTTGACATTGGAGACAGGGGAAGTTATATGGATACACCCAGACCTTGTCCAAGACATGCAGTGGGATTCAAAGAAGTCCAAGTCGAAGGGCAAATCTTGCAATGTCATCTCCCTCCTGCCGGACGACGACATTTTCACGACAGCTTCTCTCAGCGATTCTGAAGGAGAAAAGCACGCTTGCGCAACACAGGCCGATATACCTCAGCCGACGGGTACTCGATCCGAAAAATCATACTTAAGGCAGTATGAGAAGGCTACTGACGAGATACAACAGCAAACAACGTCAATACAGATACCAGCATCCCTTCCAGTCTGACTAAGGGAAAGGAGAAGCCTAAGGAAGTCCGGTTCGACCATGCCCTGAAGAAACCTTCAGGCCCAAGGCTTGACACGCCCTTTCGTTTTGACATATTGGCCAATTGGCTAATATCCCGACTCGTATTACTATACACGAGCTACTTCGTCTCTCAAAAGAGACAAAAGAAGCACTCAGGGATGCCCTGGCTAATTCAGAATCATTCCTGACATATATGCCAGAAACCCTTAACGATGACGCTCAGTCTTCTTGCCCAGAATGTCATCATGTACAATCAAGGTGCCCGCTATTACCTTCACAACGGAAGATATGCTTCTCAAAGACAACAAGCACGATCGACCTCTGTACTATACCGGATACATTGGTTCAACACGCATTGAAAGGGTACAAGTCGATCCGGGGTCCGCACTCAGCATCATCCCCAAAAGGCTTCTCTACTTCCTCGGTATACCGCTATATAGGTTGTCCGCAACACTACTGCAATATACGGTTTCAATGCCGGGAGTAGTCATCCACTTGAAAAATTCGACTCCGTTGCCGAATCGGGAGCCTGAAATTGAAGTGATGTGCTATGTCATTGACGCTGACACATTATATAACCTGCTGCTAGGACGACCGTGGATTCATGCCAACTGGATCGTTCCCTCCACGCTGCACCAGTCTTCAAATATGTTGAAGATGACGTGACAGTACAAACTGTCTTTGCTGAGAAGCAACCATTCAAAGGGGTAGAAAATTACTTCACTGACGCTCTCCTGTATCAAGAGACTGGTGAAACATCTAAAGAACCATTGACAGATGATGATGAAAGTGGCAATGAGGTGGATTCAAAATCCGAAGCAGGCATGCTAGCCATTTTGATTGGTCAACCAATTATAGCATGTCTTAATAATCCCAATGTAATACTCCTTCTGAAGATGAAGGTGAATGGGTAATTAATGATAATATTTCTTTCGATTATCCTACGAGTGTTGGGCTGTTTGAATCCATTATGGATAGCTCTCTGCACGTGCCTTTACATAGACCAAGTGCATCCGGTACACTATGGAATCTGTAGAAGGGGCCGTTTTGGTGATCCCTCCATCCAAAGAAGGTCAATTACCAATAATATTTGGCAGAGCTCAACCACGAGAGTCCATAGCCGCAGATTCAAGTCCAGACTCAGACACTCCACAATTCTTCCATTACGCGCGACCAGCGCGCCATATTATGAAGAAAATGAGCTACAGTCTAAAGCACGGAGAGGGCCTGAATTTCAGAAAAGGAAGGCGTAGTTTGCTGCGTAACTTTGTGCCAAAAGGAAAACCTGCAAACTACTATGATAATACACGCAGGGGGTTACACCCACATCGCCAGCAACGGTTCAATGCAAAGTGACAAAACCAATTCCATCACATTCCGCTTCTTCTTCCGAGTGGGACTCAGATGTCAGCGTGGGAGTGATGTTCGAGAATCTCACTGTTAATATGACTTCAAGCAGTCAATTGGAGTCAGCAGAGGCTACTAACGAGGAACCATGGGCTCAGCAATTAGATCTCCAATGGGAAAAGCGATTCGAACTGCGCGAACCACCTACTGAAGATAAGGTGATGCAGGTCAACTTGGGTAGTCAAGATCACCCTAAGCCCATCTTCATAAGTGAAAGCTTATCACTTACAGAAAAGGAAGAATTGATAATACTCGTAAGAGAGTATATTGACGTCTTCGCATGGAACTACGAAGACATGCCGGACTTGATCCGCAAGTAGCCATGCACCGTCTGAACATCAAGCCCGACGCCAAGCCAATCAAGCAGCAACAATGTCGGCTTCGCCCGAACATTATAGAGGCTATTGAAGCCAAAGTCCATAAGCTCATTGCATGTGGCTTCATACGGGAGGAACAACATCCAGATTGAGTTGCTAATATCGTTCCCGTCCTCAAGAAGAACAGGAAGATACGGATCTGCATCGACTACCGTGATCTCAATACGGCTTGTCCTAAAGACGAATTCCCACTGCCGTCACTGATGTCATGATTGACCATACCTGTGGATTCAAAAGAATGTCTTTCATGGACGGCTTTTCAGGGTACAATCAGATTAAGATGTATCCCGACGACGAGAAGCATACCTCGTTCCGAACACCCTTGGGGTATACTGCTACACCGTGATGCCCTTCGGGCTAAAGAACGCCGGAGCGACCTATCAGCGGACAATGAGTACAATCTTCCGCGATCATCTCCGAAAGACGGTGGAATGCTATGTCGACGACATTGCTTTCAAAAGCCGCAACAAGGATGACCATCTTCGTGACTTGAGAACAATGTTCGACATAATGCGGGCTCATCGACTGAAAATGAATCCGACAAAATCCTTCCTGGGAGTTTCGAGTGGCAAGTTCCTTGGTTTATCGTTACATCAAAAGGAATTTATCTTGACCCAGACAAGGTCAAAGCCATTCAGAGCATGCATCCACCGAGGAACCTCAAAGAGCTTAGAGGCTTGCAGGGTAGACTGGCTTATATCAGAAGATTCATCGCAAATCTTTCTTGCCGCTGTCAACCGTTCACCCGACTTATGAAAAAGGGTGCCTCCTTTGTATGGGATCAAGCCTGTCAGGAAGCTTATGAAGACATCAAGAGATACCTCACGAAGCCTCCAGTCTTAGTGGCCCCCACATCAGGGAAACATTCTTGCTTTACGTAAAAGCTATGGACCATTCTCTTGGTGCCCTCCTTGCTCAAAAGGACGACAATGGTCACGAGCAGGCCATTTATTATCTGAGCAGGACTCTCATAGGAGCAGAATCTCGCTACAATCCTATCGAGAAAGAGTGTTTAGCTCTTGTCTTCACTGTTCAGAAGACACGACATTATTTGGTCGGCCAAACCATACATGTCATCTCCAAAGTAAATCCTTTGCGTCTTCTCATGAAGAAACTAGGATCATTGAACTCAAGATTAACTAAATGGGCGCTTCTTTTGTCTCAATACGACATGATCTTTACCCCACAGAAGGCGGTTAAAGGCCAGGCCCTTGCAGAGTTCTTGGCTGCTCATCCAGTCCCTGAAAACTCAAAACTTCACGAAGATATCCAGATGAAGTCTTCGAGTCTAATACAACCTCAGAGGAAGAAGTATGGCAGATGTTCTTCGATGGAGCATCACGAATAGGCCCTAAAGGCAAAATCATTATCGGAGTGGGGTTGTGTTCATCTCCCATAGAATCATGTCCTTCCCAGAGCATTCTCCCTGACAGAGTCATGCTCCAACAATGTAGCGGAATATAATGCTCTACTTATTGGCCTTCAGCTCGCCCATGGAATGGGGGTACGCTACCTTGAAGCTTACGGCGATTCAAAGCTGATTATCAATCAGGTTAAAGGCGAATACGAAGTCCGCCATGAAGACTGGTGCCTTACAACACGGTCATCAAATTGGCTAATCTTTTTGAAGGCTTCTACATCAGGCACGTGTCTCGATCTCAAAATACCAAGGCGGACGCTCTTGCTGCATTAGCAACAACACTAGCCTTACCAGCCGACACCGAATATCACCTCACAGTGGCAACTCGACATCTTGTATGCTCTAAGCATATGTTAAGAACCCGAGAGGTCTATAATATCTCAACGGATCTTGAGCCAAGAGATTGGCGATTTCCTTTCATCGACTATGCTTTACATGATCTGCTGCCAGACGATCCTAAAGAAGCGGCATCTATCAGACGAAGGTCTCTCCGTTTCTACTACTACGATCCGACTCTAAAGACACTTTACCGTCGTTCATATGACGGTGTTCTCCTCCGTTGCCTTTCTAATTCAGAGGCGCAGAAAGTGCTTAAAGAAGCACACGACGGCATTTGTGGAGCCCATCAGCCAGGTCCAAAACTTAAAGACAGATTTCATAGGCTTGGATACTATTGGCCAACCATGATAGCCGATGCCCATCTAATACGCACGAAGGTGTAAAGCATGACAGATCATGCGGACTTCATACATCAGCCTTCGGAGTTGCTCCACCCAACTGTTGCTTCATGGCCGTTCGAAGCATGGGGAATCGACGTCGTAGGCCAATCAGCCCTTCTTCGACAAGGGGTCACCGATTTATCTTGGCAATAACCGATACTTTTCAAAGTGGGCGGAAGCTATACCACTGGTTGAAGTCAAAACTTCTAACGTGGTTAATTTTATCAAACACCATGTCATCCATCGATTTGGTGTCCCTAGGCGGATCATCCATGATAATGGTCCCCAATTCATAAGCCAAGTATTCTATCGGTTCTGATAAATACCGAATTCTGAATGTGGCTTCTACTGCCTATAACCCGCCGCTAATGGTTTGGCGAAAGCATTCAA
>JAVJIF010006846.1:0-123009 GCA_038442645.1 Agave tequilana | reverse complement strand
ATCCCTCTAGTGAGAGGTGATTGTGGAAGTGGTGTTTGTATCCTCTAAGTGTAGAGGTGATTGTGTTTGTGTGGCTAAGTGCCTTATCCCTCAAGTGTGAGGTTGATAGTTGTTTGGTTAGTGCATTTGCCTCTAGTGAGAGGTTTTATTGGTTGAAAGAGGAGAGTTGTGTACTCCAGTTTTATTTACCCAAATCCTCAGTGGAGATTCCCTGTGTGGGAAGTCCTGTGTGGACGAGTGAGTGGAAATCCTTCTGTGTGAAGGCAGGGACGTAGAGCTGGTTGCTCGAACTTCGAACATATCCTTGTGTTTGCGTTTGATCACTTTCTCTAACTCTCTCTCTTTTATATTGTGCCTTGCATTGATTCATATTGTTCATTCATATTTATATGCTTGGTATTGATTGTGTGTGTGCCTCACTTGTGTTGAACCGAGAGAGCTTCATATAGCACCTCAACTCTTATTTAGAGGATCAAGAGGAGTTAGTCCGGGCCCTTCACCGGGAATTCGCTACACTCTTTGTTGTACTAAGTGTGTTGCATTAGTTTTTAAATTCCGCATTATTGGTCATAGATTAGCCTTACACTTATTCACCCCCCCTCTAGGTGTACTTTCATTATATACATACAGACAAGACATCAATCCAATAATTTCTCATTATCTACATAATCACTTGTTTATTTATTTGATTAACTTATAATATGATTTCTTATTTCTGTTTTAATCAATTCCTCATTTGATATCATGAGTTAATTCTTATCTTGTCAATGCCTTTGTATACTATTTCCCAAAATTCATTGTGTATTCTTTATGTTTTATAACAAGCTCATTGACCATTGTTATTAAAATTTGCAAGTTTTATGGGGGGACTCCAGTCACCTTCAAGCTAAGCCTTTTCACACGATCTATACTGAATACTGACACCACCCCTTCTTTCCTTGATTTCTAACATATATACAAAATACATATATATTATTATGATGGTTAAATTATCAACAATATTGTTCGTTTAGATGTGGGATTACCTTGATCTCTTGTGATTCTATGCCGAATACACTACAGCGGCACCGATTTTCCTCAATTTCATATAATCACATATGGTTAATCAATAAATTGGGATCAAAGAGGGTTAAATTTACATTAGTTAGAGATGGTCAAAGTAATCACCTTGATTCTCTAATCTCTTGTTAAAAATCGACGATCCACTCGTGTCACTCTTTGAGTTCTCGCTGCCCCAAACCTTCCCTCCTTGACTTCGCGGCCACGCTGCCCGCATTGGCCAAGCATTTAAATCTAGGGGAGGAGGCCACCCACATGCTATCCTCCTCCCTCCACCGAATCTCTTTCCTTTTCTTTTTTCTTTTTTTCCTTTTTTTCTTCTCTTTTTTTCTTTTGAATTGTCCGAGCTAATCGGCGGTGACCAGCATAGGGGTCATATCCGGCCAGGGGGTCAGATCCAGTGAAGGCTGGCAGGATCCATTCCTGGATCGATGAGCATGCCCAGATCCGACGAGCATAGGGACCGTGCGGTGAGATCGTGAGCATACGGGCCAAATCTGACGAGGATGGGCTCGGCAAGGGTGGGTTGGGCAGAGCAACTAGATCTGACGAGGGCGGCTCAACGAACGTGAAGGGCCAGATCTGGCACGGCGAGCGTGACAAGATCCAGTGCACGCGCGATCGGATCCGGCGAGGGTAGGCTCGGCCAGCGCCCAGATCTAGTGAGCATGAGGTCCTGGATCTGGCTCGACAAGCGTAGCCATATACGATGAGAGACAGATCTGATGAGGGGGACTCCGTGAGCGCGGCCAAATCCGACGAGTGCGAGGGCCCGGATCTAGCGAGGTGAGGGCGGACTCAACGAGGGGCAGCCAGATTCGGTCTTAGCGTGAAGTTTTGGCAAGATCCAGCCAGATTCGGCCCCAGTCTGTGGTCGATGAAGACTTAGCTGACGATGATGGGTTGTTCCTGACATGGCTTGATGGCGAGGTTGTGCGGAAGACTAATGGGGTTTTTGCAGAGTTCTCAGATCCGAACAAGGACAGGTGAGAGTAAGGGATTTCTAGCAGAGCTCTCAGATCCAGACAAAAGCCAGTCAAATGATTTGAACAGGGTGACCGGCTAGAGATAGTCACATTTGTGCCACAGCTGCGGTATTGGGGACATGCCACAATTTCAGTGGTGGAGATCTGCTCACGTGATGGCTGGATCAAAGCTGCAAACACCGTATTGATAGTGGTCGACCAATGGATGGTCAGTGTTGAGCTGTAGATGCCACAACTATGATGGAGAGGAGATGCCACACTTCAGTGGTGGAGTTTCGGTCACAGATTGACCAGATCTGAGATATAAACATCTCGTCAGCGCTGAAGTGAGATTCGGACAAGGGTTGGAGGGTCCGAGCTGCAGACGATACAACTACGGTCGATGGGAGAAGCCAGACTTCACCGAGGGTGTTCCAGAGGCTTCAATTTTTATTTTTTATTTTTATTTTTTCTTTTGAAGAATCAAATTGTGTATGCGTTCATGCAACTTTTTACGCTTCTTTCTTGAAACTCTGAGGATTTTTTACCTTGCGGGTTTATCTAAAAAGTTGTTGGGCATTTACCGCAGCAGCTTTAGTTGAAAGCTTGATCAAAATAAAGGTATACCCTATGATTATCGCCACAACAACTTGTTGATTATGATTATTCTTCTGATGGATGCTGATTGGTTATACAGATCTGGCACTTGGTGTAACATCATAAAATATTTTAAAGTTTATTTCATATTATTTTCATGTATGGATGTGTAGATATATATATAGATGTATATGTATGTATTGATGAGAGTTTTGCTGATATGGATGAGTGTGTGCGTGTGTGTGTGTGTGTGAGAGAGAGAGAGTTGAAGTGATGTGTGTGTGTACATATTACTAAGAGATTTGGTGAAGTGATGCACAAACTAGTCGACTAATATGTCAATATAGTCGATTAGTGAGACACCAGTAGATATGCATATTGACATTTAACCCAGACTAGTCGACTAATACTTTCGTATAGTCGACCAGTGGCACTTCACAATAACTAAGTTGTACCAGACCGGTGGACTAGTATTTTTATTAGTCGATTAATAGGTGTCAATAGTAAACTAGATGATACAGACTAGTCGGCTAATTTCCTTTATTAGTCGACTAACCCAACCGAATTACTTAGTCGACTAATTCCACTAGTCATTCAACTAATCAAATTGACTTCAAACTGACTTTCTTTCTGTTAGTCGACTATTCAATTGATAAGTTGACTAATCTGAGTGGCAGAGCTTTATTCTGATTGGACCCCAACTCTGTTTTTTTTACCCTATATATAACCTCTAGGGCTCTTTTCTTTGGATCATTTCACTTTATTTTCCCAGCCTCTTCTCCCCTCTAGACCTGGCTAGTAACCCTAGAAAGAGAGAATTAGAGAGAGATTGAAGAAGAAGCTTAGAGATTTCTTTATTTGGTGAGAAGGCTAGCCGGAGACCTCCCTGTCACACCCCCACCTCTGGACCACTCTTTCTTACTTGGCAAGGCAAGTCTTTCTCTCTTGTTATCCTTGCCATGTCTTGATGCTTAGAATTTTCACCAAAATTAGAGATATGATGTTTAATCACTTTCATGCTTAGATTCAACTAAAGTTAATTTATATGCATACTTTGGATAGTAGCTTAACCCATGTTGATATGAGATGATGTAAACCCATAAAAATGTTATTTTTATAAGATCTAGAAAGTAGATGAACTAAAATGAAAGCTTTGTATTGATAGTATGTTTTAGTCTCATATGAGATCCTTATATGTTAATCATGTTTTGATTGGTGGTTTATACATGAATGATAAGTTTGAAGTCTATATATGAAAATCATGAAATCTAGTTATTTGAATGTGTGTAGAGATTGAATGTATACTTGGTGTGATTGTGAAATGAATTCATGTGAAAGTTGGTGGTAGTTTGTGTTTTTTTAATGTTAAGATTCATGGTTGGGGGGGGGAGAGAGAGAGAGAGAGAGAGAGAGAGAGAGAGAGAGAGAGAGAGAAGAGAGAGAGAGAGAGAGAGAGAGAGAGAAGAACGTGAATGATGGTATTCATAGGAAAGAGAGAATGTGAATATCGATATTGGTAGAAGAGGAAAAACGCGAATAATTACTTTATAAGAGAGGGGAAACGTGAATGATGTTAAATGTGCATCTTGTTTTCAATTAAGAATGGCTAAGTATTGAGTATCATGTCATGCATGTTCATGTTGTTTACTATGCTTTACCATGCTTATATTTATCATGCATTTCTTTAAATTATATGTTTCTTTATATATGTAGACCTCTTTAGTTGTCTCCTCGACCTAGTGTTAAGTTAGCCTCATGATCATGGTAAGGAGGTACCCATTTGAGGTAGGCTTGTTGGCGTTCTAATACCCTTAGATTATAACATTTCAGGAGGTTCGCCTTGTCCGGAGAGGTGCTGAGTGACGGAGACTCGGAATAGTTATCGTTACATCCTATAGGTAGATAGAGTGCTCCATTGAAGAGTTGCTTCTTTTGTGTATATGTATCCATTTTGGTATTGTATTTGTAATATTATACCTTGAGTTGAAAACCTGTGTAGTAGTTGTATATGTACTTCAGACCTGGATTTAGTTCCTTTTTATTAAGACTCTATGTATTGACATGTATTTCTCTCCCACAGTGTTTTAAATATCGAATATCGACGATATAACGGTTGGCAAAATTATACACCGAATACCGGATACAGGGTGATATATCTTGATATGGTACTAAATACTGGTTGATATTTCAATAGTCAATATATGTAAGACTTTATTAAAAGAAACAAGTTATTATCTAAAACATTAAAAACATCATTGAAATACCACAATGAACATACAATAAATAAAATGATCTCTCAAGCAAAAAATAATAATAATTATTCAAATAAGTAACAATATCGGCCGAGATATCTGATATTTCATCTAGGATATCAGCCGATATATCGACCCATATGGGTCCAAAATGATATCTGATAAATTTTTGCACTTATCGTATCATTTTGAATAAAATACCGGTGTCTCGGTCGATATACCAATATATCAGCTGGGATTTAAAACAATGCTCTCTCATGTTGTATTTTTACTTTTATGTTTAGTCTTCTTGTCTTATATTCATGTTTTTCTAAGTTATATCTCATATAATAACGACTCTGAAGTTTTCTCCCAGACTGCAGCTGGTATGTGAAAAATAGGGGTGTTACAGTTGATATCAGAGCTCTAAGTTCAAGTATCCTAGACGT
Source organism: Agave tequilana (assembly GCA_038442645.1). Taxonomy (NCBI): domain Eukaryota; kingdom Viridiplantae; phylum Streptophyta; class Magnoliopsida; order Asparagales; family Asparagaceae; genus Agave; species Agave tequilana. The sequence continues at coordinate 117,708 of JAVJIF010006846.1, read as the reverse complement.
TAAACATGTGTTTGGTTATGGAGCAAGTCTAGACTTCCATAAGACTCAAGCATAGGATGCGATAGGAAGTTTGAGAGAGGACGAATACGTAAATTTATATGATTTTTTTTATATAATTCCTATTACTTCAAAATACTTTATTTTGATCTAAGAGTTTATTTATTGAAAAAATTTGTTTGTGGTTATTTACCCTTTCTGTCTGATCTCAGATGTCTAGACGTGGTAAGAAACAGACTACGAGATCTGGTACAGTTGATAATTGGGATGCAGAAAGGGCATGCACCATAGTATCTGATTGACCTCCTAACGCCATTGACGGTGATGATGGGGGAAATCAAGGATTTTATGGCAAACAGAGGCCATCTGCATCCACCACCACTAGTAGTTATTGCACTATTGAGGAAGAGAGCTGGATGCAGATGATTGAGAGGTTTCAGAAACTTCGAGCACCTGAATTTAAAGGGGGTTAGATCCACTTGCAGTGGATAAATGGAAGGCGAATATGGGGAATATATTTAATCTCATAGGTATGGACCCTATACAGAGATAGAGATTGGCAGCCTTCAACTTGAAAGGTGACGTTAGCAAGTGGTATAAGACACAGTTCTCAGAGGAAGAGCGTCTTACCACCACCTAGTGAGAGTTTATCAAGAGATTTAATCTGTATTTTATTTCTTCAACAGTAAGGGCCGGAAAGGAGGCAGAGTTGCTCGCATTAGAGCAGGGGTACATTACTATCTCGACATATCAGGACAAGTTCATTAGGTGTCTTATTTTACCGACAACATGTTCCAGACAGAGGAACAGAAGGCACAGATGTTTGATAGAGGATTCCGGACTCAGTTCAGGAGGTTTGTACTTTCGCAGCGACTTCACACTCTGAGTGAAGTTATGGACTCAGTGAAGGTACTTGAGTTGGAGAGTGCAGCTACGCAAAAGAGCCGAAAGATGACATCCAGACCTGTAGCATTGGCAGAAGAGGGGGAAGGGCAAAAGGCCTTTTGTATCTTTGGGGTAGGGAAGACCTGATGAATAAGAAAATCTACCTACTTGTTATAGTTGCAGGCAGGTGGGTCATATGGCTAGGAATTATTCTAGATCCAAAAGAGGGTATTGTAGATATGGAGGAAGAGGTATTGAGCAAGGTCGTGGTCAATTCAAGCAGGGATATCAGCAAATTCAGATAGGCATCAATATCCACAATAACGTTTACAGCACCAGCAATATCCTCAACAGTACCAGTCCCTTACAGTATTAGCAATGTCAGCAGCAGCTGCAACCACAACAGCCGAAAATTCAGGCACATGTGAGACCACAATGACTAGAGGGATAGATGCATGCATTATATGAGTCGCGACATGATATTGATCCCAGGCTACAGTTGGTTCAACATGCACCATCTCAGGGGCAGATTTAAGCCATTGTTCTAAAGGATCACGAAGAAAATGGCGCAGTGGTGGAAGGTGCATTCCTTGTGAATTCCTTTCCAGGCAGAATATTATTTGATTCTGGAATATCACATTCTTTCATTTCTCAGTCCTTCATGTTGGAACTTATTTTGATGATAACAAATATAATTTGTACTTTTTTGTGTATTTTTAGATATTTGTTAAAAGCCTTGATCACACACTATTAGTAGACTTTGAAATCACCTAGAGGGGGGGTGAATAGTTGATAGTGCTAATCTAAAAACTAAATGCGGAATTACAAAACTAATTTGCAACAACACCTAGTGCAACCAACAAGTGTAGCCGAATTCCCGTGAAGGGCTCTGGACTAACTCCTCTTGATTCCTCTGAATAAGAGTTGAGGCGCTATATGAAGCTCTCGTGGTTAAGCACAAGTGAGGCACACACAAACAATCCAAGCATATAAATGATATAGCAATATGAATCAATGCACAACACAAAATAAAGAGAGAGAGAGTTGAGAGTCAATGGATCAAACGCAAAGACAAAGATGTGTTTCGAGGTTCGAGCCCCTAGCTCTACGTCCCCGCCTTCATCGAGAAGGATTTCCAATCCACTAACTCGTCCACCTAGGACTCCCACCGAGGGAACCTCCACCGAGGAGGATTTTGTACAACCGGGAGTACCGAACTCCTCTCTCAAACAATACAACCTCCACCGAGGCAAACAATCACCACCTCACACACGAGGGGTAGGCCCGTAGCCAAACAATCACAATCACCTCTACCGAAGAGGGATACAAACACCACTCCACCTCACACTAGAGAGAGTAAACCACAACCTCAACCTCTACCAAAGAGGGAGCAAACAACAAATGAGGGTTTACAACTTGGTGGTATCTTTCAACCACAAACAATTTTCTCACAAATAAATGATCCTATAGAATATGATAGAAGATAGCTCAAGTGTGAAAAAACTAAGAGTTTGGAAAACAAAAACTCAAAGAAAAATACTTGGGAAACTCTTTGTAAAAGATTGAAATGAATAACATACAAATCTCTCAAATTTCTATTTTCTTTGATTTTTCCAAAAACTCTAAAACAAATAAGATGAATCCTTTTTGGCACTAAAACTCTTTTGAAAACTTGTTTAAACACAAGAGAAGGTCTAGAAATTTTGGCTCTAAAAAAACTTAGTCAAAAACCCAAAGAGATGGGGCTTAAATAGCCTTCTCCAAAAAATAGCCGTTTGGCTGTTTTTTGTCAGCCAGAACAGCTGGTGGTCGACCGCCCGTCGACCGCCATCGGTCATATTTTTGACCGTTGGCAGCCAGCGGTCGACCGGCCGGTCGACCTTGGAAAAACAGAGAGCAGAGCTCTCTGGTCCGGTCGACCGCCCGGTCGACCGGCCCAAGTGCCAGCCCAACGTGCACAGATCTGTGCACGTCGGTCGACCGACCGGTCGGTCGACTCTGGATCCCGGTCGACCGGTCGATCGACCGCCAGAGCCTGTCAGGCACTGTTCTGGGTCAGAAAAACATGTTAAAATATTTCTAAAAATTACCATAAATCTTCTAAAAATCCATAAAAATATTTTTATCATATTACATGGATATACAAACATGTGATAAATATTTCAAGACAAATATCAAACATTTTGAACCATTTTTGTGTCTTGCAAATATTATCAAAAATCAAAAACTGTATTTCACCAAACTTGGATTTTTCAATACATGAATAGGAAAGTCAAAATAAGTTTGTCTAGGAAGTTAAGCATGCATGTATAGAATGAATTTACTATACATAAACCAATTAAACTTGTTTTGATCTACTATTCATGAAAACAAATATCGGTTAAACTAAAAACCGAAAAACCAATATCCATAAAACGTGTGTGTTGTGCATTTGAGCATATCAACTATCTAATCTTTACACATGGATCTAAAACCACTAAACTAAACTATGGATACCAAAGTCTTCTTGACGATCTTCCATCTTCAAGTTGACTCGATCCAAACGTGATCCACCGAGCTAGACTCCAACGAGTGCAATGTATGATCTTGATGCTCGGGCTCTGAAATCACCATGTGAAAGCTTCCAAACCATCTTTTTGAAGCAATCACCAACTAATATCTTGATAAATGATCTGAAATTAAAATCACAAGATTATTAGTAAATATAACTACATGAGTTAATCATCATCAAAACTAGAGTGGAAGGCCTCTGGGCCAACAATCTCCCCTTTTTGATGATGACAAAACTCATGGAGTTATATATGCATGGATTAAAGTTAAGCCTCAAAGAAGCTCCCCCTTAACTCATGCATAGGAATAAACAATAAATATACAATGAAAGCTCATAAACATGTATGCATAGACATGCATAAAACAAGGTACCAAATACAAAAACATGCCAGCATAGTACAGTATCCGGTGAAGGATATCGTCGGGCAAGTTGCTTATCCTGTCCTCACCACCGCCATCATCATCACCAGGATGCCGAGAATCCGCCATTGGATTGATAGATGGTATGTATCTTTTGTCACAAGATTAACAATATTTATGGGATTTGTTAGAGTTTGAGGAGCAGTAGGAAACCATAAGTCTAGTTCTAGTTATGGAGGAACTCTAGACGGCTTATATCTTGTTAGTCGTCCAGGGACTCACACGGTGTTTGATGATATGCCTGAGAGTCGAAAGAGGCAAAAACTACGATAATGAGATGGTAACACTTTGGAACATGTACGGTAGAGTTTGTGTAAGGATGTTGAGATGTTGAGAGGAGATGAAGTTAATATGTGTTTTTGTTTGGCTAGATTGTTCTTATAGATAAGTTCTTTTAGATAAAAAGAAAAGCTTTATCCAAAAGCAATTTTTCTAAAAAAAAAACCTTTTATTCTCAAAAATACAACCTTTTCTAAAGGACTTATAATGTTTGATAATTCTAAAATGGTTAATTATAGAAATCCATGTGCTATTAACTTTTCGTAGAAAACTCCCTGTGAAATAAGTACCCCCTGTGAATTCATTTGAAACACTCCGATGCTATTTTGACATTTGTAGAAAATTTTCTATTTTATAGAATTTAGAAGAGAACAATTATAATATCTAAGATTTGGGGGAAAAAATCCTTATCCACTATCATAGATTTTGCACAGATTACCAAATCTAATGATAGTGTATTTGTGTTTTCTAGATTGTTCAATAGAAAATGAGTAAGGTCAGTGAAACTTGACTTACTGATAGAAAGTTAGAAGTCTCGCTACGATCTACATATCAGGAAAAAAAAGAAAAAATATAGAAAAAGTAAATGCCACTATAGTACAATAATAAAATCTCTTTGCAGTGGAAAGAGATTTAGGGTTCAAATCCCGCTTGTACCATGTTACGACCTATATTTCAAAAAAAAAAAAAATAGAGGATGAGATTCAGCAAAAACCTGATAGACCGGTGGGTTTACGTAATTTACTCGTTCAAAAATTTAATGCTTATCATAAAATATCCTAATCATAAGGAAGCTTTGGTCTTCTTGGTCATATTCATCCGTCCTGAATCTCTTGATCTCTCTCCCCACAAAAATGAGAACCATATACAAGGAACCACTAGAATATGTCCCCACATTCTGGGTATGGGTTCTGAAAATTATATTCTAATAATAGAAATCAATCTATCACCGAGGGACGATCACCGAAGGTCAATTTCCATTGGTGATGATACATCACCGATGGCAATTTGCCATCGGCAGTAGTCTGTTGGTGATGACATCACCGACAGACTTTTTAACATTACTGAAAGGAATTACTTGAAAGAAACTAAAAGATGGGGCTCGATAAGTTATTGGTGAGGTATGAGTTCTAAAAAAATCTGATTCTTTATGTTTGGAAATGCCTAAATTTTAAGATAAAAGAACAAAACACATATTTCATCAAGAAAATCTTATACTTTATGTTTGACTTTTGTGGAAATTATCAAATTTAGGAATAAATTTTTAGAATGGATCATCCGAAACCAAACTTAAATCCTATAAATTATTGGATTGAATCCTCAAGTGGATCTTAGATTCTTAATAGCTTTTTTATCTGCTAGACATATATATATGGCTTTTTATCAGATTATGTGTCATGGGGTTCCAATCTTTGTGAATCCATTTGTAGATCCAATAATGAACTAGAGATGTATCGATGATCCATACACTACTCCTACCCAATAAACCATCATACATGATTTTAAGAATTCAAGCCCAAATCTTTGCGATGGTTTACAGGGTAATTGGGCCCCCGTTTCCAGCCCTAATCCTAATAAAGAATTTTTTTGAGAAAACTAATTCTAATAAAGAATTTCAAAAAAAAATAGTATGTTTTAAACCGCCATAACTGAATAACTAACCCCGGAGACATTAGCAACTCTGGTATAATTTACAGCTACAATCTCAAGAGAAACCCATTTCTTTGTCCAAATATATAGCTCAAACCTCTGCAAGAATCTCTCTCTCATGCTATTTCTTTGGCTCACAGTTCTTGGTCAACAGAGAACATTCTCCTTGTTGAAGCTTTGATCAAAGCTGACATTCTGTCAGCTCAAACTTTCTGATTGAAGAGATGGTATGTCTCTAACCTCTTCATATTATTCTATTTTTTGTTTATAGCCTCTCTTCAATTGATGTTTATTTTTTTATAAATGTAAACGGTGGAGAAACTCACCAAGTTTGATCATTTTGAAGAATTCAAGAGGGTTTTGTGTTTCTCTATAAACAAAGTTGTTGGGGTTTCATCTATCATGAACTGATCTTAGATTCATTTAAATCTTGCATCAAATTGTAGTAGAAAACCTAAATTTATCATGAACGAATCTTGATTTCGTTTAAATCTTGCACCAAATTGTAGTAGAGAACCTGATTCTTTCATGAACTGATCTTAGATTCATTTAAATCTTGCATCAAATTGTAGTAGAAAACCTAAATTTATCATGAACGAATCTTGTTTTCGTTTAAATCTTGCACCAAATTGTAGTAAAGAACCTGAATCTTTTCATGAACTGATCTTGGTTTCATTTAAATCTTGCGCCAAATTGAAGTATTTCTTTGCTGTCTGGGGGCAATACATTGTAGTTGTAGGAGTGGTTAATTTCATGATACTGAAAAGATGTTTTACATTGGGCAGAATGTTTCCTTGAATCATTTTCTTTAATGTTGGTTAATCTCCTCGTGAAGGTTTTGAATGCTTTGTGAGCCAAAGAGCAACATTTATCATTTTGTAATCATAGAACATTAATCTTTGTTATGATGCAGTCATGGATAGTCAAACTGCAGAAAGTGAGAAGAGGCCACAGAATCATGAAGAAGGTGATGATAGTATACTGAGTGACCGGATTCTTTCTACCAAAAAGGGAATGATTACTGTTGAGAAAATTGCAACAGAGGAAGCTCATGGAGGAGTTCTTGAGGAAGCATCCGAAGCTTCAAAAGATTATGATTATGATAAGACACGTCAATGCTCTCAACAAGGAGATGGAATGAGAAAACTGATTCTCTCTACAGAAGATGGAATTTCCATCAAAAGAGAAACAACAAACATCTGCAGAAAAGTGGATAATTCTTCTGGCAAAGAGACACTGGAATCTGAGGAAACTGCAAAGAAAAGAGGCTTCTTTTGAAAATCTTTTGGGATTTAAGTAAGGAATTTGATGGCCCAGAAAAAGTGATTTCTTACCTAATGACAGAAGCTCGTGAAAAAGCTGGACTTGATATCTCAGAGTTGAGAACTGATTTAGGAGAACCAGTAGCAGGGAACTCATCTTTCTTTGCACCTGAAATGAAATCTGCAGTGAGAGGGAAATCAGATGTGCTCAGTTTGATAGAAGAGGAAGATGTGAGACATTCATTGTCAACAATGAGCAAGGCTTGGAAGACAAAAGAAAAAGAGCATAATGAGAGCATTGATTTTCTTTTGAAGCAGAATACCTATCTACAGGAGAAAATGGCTGATCTCTGTGAGAAGAACAACACCATAATGCAGAGGGTTCAGAAGGTCGAGAGAACGGTCAAGGAAATAAACCCAAAATGCCCGAAGCTGATGGAGTCCTTGTCCGAGCCAAGGCAGCCGGAAGAAGGTGCAGGTTATGGGAGGATCCTAATGGAGATCTTAATCACGATGCTGAACCCGAGCTGAGGAGGCAGCTAAGAAATTCTAGCAATCACAGGCTGCTGGTAGAGCTTCTAATGATGGTTTGCAGGCAAGGACTGAAGAGACAGACAGCGGAGTCTCCACTTGTCAAGATAATACCTTTGGTAGGCCTGGCAATGTACTTCGCAATGACCAGGACTCTCGGGCCTCAGAATTGACCTTGTGCAGGTTCATGATCGAGATACAGAAATGGACAGTGAAAGCCTTCGACAACCTGTTATTGTCTCTGTAGGATACCAGCAATATACTCTTTTGTTTCTGTTCATGCCCTCATTTCTCACTTCTGACACAAATTAAAACGAATTTTAGTGTACTGAACTGTAGCATATAGTGGCAATGAAACCCCTTGTGGTTGTGCAGAAGCTCTACAGTGAAAACCTAATCATTGTTACAATGTAGAATCAAAGTGTTCAGATTTTTGAAATCAATAACAGATCTGTGTCAAGCTGTAATGTTTTGAGAGTTGGTCTGGACCGATACGTAAGAAGAAGTCCCTTGTTTGGGTGTTTCTGCATTTTTTTTACATATTTAGGCAATTAATGAAATGTAAAGGGGCTTATTGCAAAGTGTCTCTTTTCAAAAAGTTTGACTCTTCAAAAGGCCGGTTATAAGTAAACTAAAACTCTATGGTCACCTCATGACTCATCACCATCATCAGCACCACGCCCCGTTCGAAATCGATGGAATGCATCTTTTATTTTTGTTTTTTTAATAAGTATAAATTATATTTGTGGGCTTCATTGTTCATTTATATGTTACTTTTTCTATGTTTAAGAGTTTAAGGATTTACTGCCACCGTGCTGAATTAAATTGACCCACAAGGTGTTCGATTGGATGCCTGAAAGAGCCAGAAATGGGCCAATTTGAGATTTAGGGGTAGAGGCTTCATTTTGCACGTTCTAAACTTGAGGGAAAAGTCAGAAAAATTATCTTTTCTTGTTTTTCTTCGAGCAAAATGGTGGGCAAAAGAACCCTAGGAGGGGAAATAGTCTTAAATAGAAACAAAGTCAAATACATAAAAGAGAAACAAAGCAAACAAAGGGGCGAATGGGCCAAAAGGGACCAATAACGACATCATAATACAACCGCAACTGCATATAAGAGATCTAAAATGTAGGGGGGAATCACCTACGGAGTGTATAACCTGAGTCACTTCTCTCTAGATGCGGCGATGCACCTCCATCAGTAATGGACATATCAGAGTCAATGGTGAAAGTCCTAATGGTGGCATCCCTGGCAGTCCCTGTGCACAGCAAAGAACAGAGATGAGCATGTGCAATAACGCTACGGGTGAGCCGTGACTGACCTACACTTCTTCTAGTTGAAATTCCTATTATATAGCTCCCTACATACAGTCCAATCACCAGTGATCCCAACATGAGGAGATACAGCTAGGGGTAGTAGAGAAAATATGGAGACACTGCCTAATATATGTCTAAAACCCTTGTTAACACTGACATTTGTAGGAGAATGTGATCGACCGTTTCTTTGTCATTGTCACATAGGGGACAATCATCAGGACAATTTCTCATATGCAAACATCTCTTGTGAGAATGACTATTCTGTTGGCCAGCCATAGGAAAGCCAGTAGCTTCAGGAGTGACTTTGCTTGCCAAATGACTTTGACCACTGAAGAACTCAACTCACCATTGTTAAGGAAGTGGTAGATATAACTGAGAATACGCCAGTAGAGTGTCCTCTGTGTATTGGAGATTTTCTTTTCTTTTTTTTTTTTTTTTTTTTTGAGAAAAGTGTATTCGAGATTGTTAATAATATTTATATATTTTCAATATCCTTTAACAAGTCTTTTCCTTTTACTTCTTTCCAACATTTGATTCAGGGCATCGCCACCCGGCACAAACAACAAAAGGGACCGTGGATCCCCCTGCCTGAGCCTATGCTTACCTAAGATTTGTCTATTTCCTTCTCTATCGGCAAGGATCGATGCCATTTTAAACCCTCCTCAATCCAGAAATGCCACCGGCTACAAAACCCAATGACTCTGAGAATCTCCAAAAGACACCCCCAATCTACCTGATCATATGCTTTCTCTAAGTCAATTTAAGAAGGTATCTTTTTTCTTGTTATGCTTACCATGTTTGATAATTTCCCATACTATTGCTATGTGACGCGGAATACAATAGCAAATTAGTGCAATTAATAATTTAAAAAAAATAAGGATTTGGGCCTCTTACCTAGGGGAATCTCTCACCCACTGTTGCAACTCACTCACAAATTTAGGATGTTAAGAAAATTATCATCCTAAATAAGTGTTTTTTTTGGATAAACTCAATATCATATCATCTGAAAACTTCAATAATAGTTTTAGCCTGATATAGGCCTACATCAAGAAGGGAATCTCACCACAACCAATGTGAACTAAAAATGAACTATACAAAACAACTAACTAAAATAAAAGCAACTGAGATAACGATATCCCATCATCCTCCCCAGCTTGAAGCATTCATCTCCTATAAATATAGTGAAAACAAACGTCAAGCATGTCTAGGTCGACCTAAATAATCTTCTCGCACGAAGCATTTCAATGGGGCCATGGTGGTGGTTATAGAACTTATATTTGTGCATCAAGTTTGAAACAAGATAGTGGAGGTGAAACTAGCTTTTGTGACGTATCAGCTACAGTTGATGTAGACCTAGAAAGGCATTTGTATTAGAAAGAGTCGAGTCCTCTCACTGAAAATCAGACTAATACCAGGATCTCATGAGATATCCAACTCATGAGCAGTGGAAGCAGTCCTTCTTAAAACTTCATAAGAACATGTATGTCATTGTGCAACTTTCTCACAGTTCCTAGAGGGACCCACTCAAAGTGAATCGCAATCATCACTTTATTATTAACTGCAAATTCATGCAAGATACTGTGTGGATATGTAACAAATTTGTAGTCATCATTACAAATTGCTATCTGTCTAGAGATCTCATCATGCATAACAGGTACATGCAACGCATCAAACTTACTAGGTCTAACTCTTAAAGATAGGAAAAAGAGATATATGTATTTCCTAAGAGGATCTACATCAAACACCGCTAATAGTATAGCATTACTAGGATCGACAGAAATCTGAAGAAACTCAGAAAAGAACTTCAAACATTCACTAGAAGAGGAAACACTAAGAGTGATCACAATAAACTCAACCTTTGTTTCCTTTCCTAACTTTCTTTAGGAAAATGATCCAAGTTCAGAAGATAAACTAGTTTCATCTTCTCATGCGATCAATATGTGTGGATATGACAATTAACATGAAAGGACTCTAATGGCTTACTAGATGTAACGACATTAGTAGCAACTGTCTCATGCTCAATCCTGTCCTCTATCATAGGTGTGGCAGGTAAATACTTAGCAACCTATACGGACATACTAGATTCTACTAATACATACTCCGAGTTACTAGATCATCCTCATGACCATAGATATCATCAAATGTGAGAATACTAGACTCCACTAACACATCTATAGCATCACTAGTAACCTCAAAAGAAACAAGGACCTCATCAGAATCGGGGTACCAGAATCAACTAATGTATTCTCAACGACACCAGTAATCTCAAAAGAAATGTAGACATCCTTAACAACCCTCAAGTTGTCAACATCATTACTAGGCACAATATTAACATGTCGGCTCTTCGAAAGACACTGGTAATTATAGTGTCCATATCCCACACACTTAGAATATTGCTCTTTGGATTTGAAAATGAATATCCCTTTGAAAGACAATTCTAACTCTAAAGCTAAATGAAAAGCTTCTTCAATGGAGTCCACATGGTAGGAGCTAGTGAGCATATCATGTCATATGTTAGATCTCAAACTTGAACAAAATCTAAATATGATCCAGTAATGGTCTTCTCTCATGTCACAACGAAGGGTTAAGTCATCAAATCTAACTATATAATCCTGAACAGACATATTATCCTGAAGGAGGTTATGTAACTCATCTAGGAGATGGTTCCTATAAAACTCAGAGAGGTACTTCTCCTTGAGCTTGTCCTTCATCTCTTCCCATGACTCTATAGGGTTCTTACATTGTCTCTCACATGCTATCTCTATTAAAATTCAATAAATTCTAACAAGCCCTACTAATTTTATCCTAGCATATCGAATCTTACGGCCATCAGAAATCTCAAAATAATCACAGTAGTACTCCTTATCGGCTAGCCAATCAATAAAAACACGGAATTAGGATAGCCATCAAAATTTAGATATACTAATCTAAGTTTACGCTTTATTTTCTTTCTCTTAGTAGCATGCCAATCATATGTACGGTTATTCTCATAACAAGCCCTATAACCATCATGACATTCATAATCTCTGGGGCCATCTTGTGCTTTTGTGTTTCTTGTTCTGTCCTCTCTAACTTGAAATTGAGATTCTTAATTAGCCTAAGCATATCACCTAACATGTCTTCTATCAGTCTGTTTGTTATCTTGATTATTCATATTGGCTTATACAACTTCATTAAGAAACATGCACCAATCTAAGATACAAATGCAGAGTCAATGCAAAATCTTAAACTCAAAGAAACTAAATGCATGCAATAAATAATGAAAATTAAAAATTTTCTAAGAAGACTCAATTTCTAAATGCAAAGACATGCAATTCTAACATGATGAAAAATAGCAAACAATGATGCAAACCACTATTGAAGCAAATCACAAACCTTAGCTATTTATTACAACCCAATAATATTTTCAAACAATTTAGCAATTAAAAATTTAGCTCAAGTCAGATTTTACCTTAGGGGGTGAGAAGTTCACACTCAAACATAGAATCCTGTCACGCCCTACTTCCCAAAATATCGGAAAACAGAGTCGCGACGAGAGTCGGCGACGCATATACGCTAGGAAAATACCCCACGCATATAGCTAAGCCTAAAGTAACCTGAATAAGCTATAAAATCTACTAATTAAGATCAATATCACTGCAATACTACATATAGATGTCCACACATGATGTCAATAAATACGAAAATGGAATAACAATGAGTTTGATATAAATAAGGAATCAAGGAAATGACGGAATAAAAGAATATAAGAATAATAGTAATCAAATAGGGAGAACTCCAGGCTCCTCGCAACATGTCCGGAATCATCGAACACCTGACCAATAACATGAAATATCAAGTATCTGGACGTGTAAATTCGGGGTCGTCAGGAAGCGACCTAATGAGAGTGTAAGAAAAAAAAGAAAGGTGCTTATGCAATAAACAGTGTGTACATAATGATAAACAGTACTGGAATAAGACATATATAACATATGAAATATGAACAGGGAGCAACAAAGTCAGTCAATACAGAAATCAAATGTCAAATCAGGTCAGGTGTCTATCACAATCTATATGTTTATATCATGTGGGAAGAATAAGTCATGCTAGGGTATAGTGTACAATCAGGTGTCTATTATAACACACACACACAACACACACACACACACACACACACACACACACATATATATATATATATATATATATGTCCTGTTTGTAATATCAATATAAGATTTCAGTTTTATTATCAATTAGGTCAGCGAACACCAATTGCCACCTGTAATGAACGCATCCCATACTTCGCCTATCACGCGTGTCAATCAGGGTCCTAAGTTATTGAAACTGATTGGTTTGAGATATTGTCTATGCTTTAGATGGGTCCCATACATACCCGGGACCACGATTCAGATGCCTAGCGCTGAACCAGGCCCTACCGCCAGGTAGTTAGCAACAGTAATAGTACTCACAGTAACACTGTGAAATAATAAATAGATGGGATATCAGTCATCTCTCGAAACTCTGCAGTGGAACCGCATATCGGCTACGCAACTTGTATCCTAGTCCACCCAAAATACAGACGATGTCTCGTCCATCAATTTCCCCAATCCCAATGTAAGTTGTCCATTTACTTTATTATTTAATTCAGTTAAAACAATCAATATTTATGTTACCTATAATACTGCGACGATACAGTGACAGTAACAGTATAGTATATCAGTAAATAATAATGATATATACGATGAATAATAACAGTAACCGTGTATACGATAAACAATATAATTTTACTGGATGTTACGGTCAAATAATACTTTTCCAGTATTCAGTAACATGAATTAATACTAGTAACAGTCTGTAGGAAGAGGAGAGGAAGAGGAAGTCGACGATGGTCAGCAACAGCAGCAGCAGCAGAAGCACGATCGATCGCCCGGTCGACCGTTTGTGCATAACGTGCACAGGGATGCAGTGCGGTCGACCGCCCGGTCGACCGACTAAAGGTACCTAACTCTCGGTTAGGCACGGTCGACCGGCCGGTCGGGTCGGGCTGTTTCGAGAAAGTTGCTGAATTGGAAATCTGCTCAAGTTGTGAGCAGATTCCTCGGGTTTTTTAAGGTGTATATGAGAGAGGCAGAGCTCTCTTGATGAGAATAGCTGTAATACTTGTATTGATTCACAAAAATCAATAGAAATTCTCTCTTCCTTGCCCCGAGGACGTAGGCGAAATTGGCCGAACCTCGTTAAATCTGGTTTTGTGTTCTTCTCTTTACTTGTGTGTTATTTGTTGTTGGTGGTACTGTTATTTTGCATCGGAATCTAGGGTTTCCTCTACGTGGTTGTCGTTCGACGCACAACAAGTGGTATCAGAGCATCCCAGGTTCGTCGTGGGATTATCTGGAGATTCGAAGGGCATCGGTTGCTGATTTGGTGGAGATCGTGTGTCGATCTCAGATCAGTGTTGGGTCTGTTCGTGGGATTGTGTGTCGATCTCAGAATAGTACATGAAGTGCTCAAGGAATCATTGGAGGAGTAGATCTGGTCAGAAACTCATCTAGGGTTTCGTGAAAAGGTAAAGATCTGATCTTTATCTAAGTTGTTTATCTATCTCCGTTTGGTATTTTTGCATTACATAGAGGATTCAGTTAGAGAGATGGCAGAAGAAAGTATATCATTTAGGACCATGAATCCTCATCCGAGGATTGACGTGGTGAAGTTTAATGGCACTAAAAATTTTGGCATGTGGAGTGCGAGGTGATGGATGCCCTAAATGCATCTAACCTCGAGGATATTCTACTTCTGGAGAAGAAGCGAAGCACAACCACTGAAGAAGAGTGGGAGAAGATGAACCGGTCTGCATGTGGTTTGATTAGATCGTGTCTAACACAAGACATCAAATATCTTGTGTTACACGAGACATCTGCGAGGCAGTTGTGGGAGATTCTTGAAAGAAAATATCTGACCAAGAGTATTGAATCGAGATTACAGCTGAAAAGCAAGCTGTACGGGTTTCAGATGAAGAAGGGATGCTCCGTGAATGAACATCTAAATCGCTACACGAAGCTTCTTACGGATTTGGTCAATGTGGATGTCAAGATAGATGAAGAAGACAAGGCAGTAATCCTCTTGAACTCTCTCCCTGCGGAAGAGTATGAGACGTTTACCTTAACCTTCATAAATGGTAGACAGACTCTTGACTATCATGAAGTATCGTCTGCATTGGCAAATTATGAGACGAGGAGAAAGGAGAGACAGCCTTCTCAGTCAAGATCATCAGCAGAGGCGCTAGCAGTAAGAGGCAGGGGTTCATATAGGAAGGGCAAAGATGATAGAGGGAGATTGAAGTCCAGGCCAGGTTATCGAGATCTGAAGAAGAACCAGTGTACCTTCTGTAGAGAATTAGGGCACTAGAAAGTTGACTGTCCAAAGTTCAAAGGGAAGAAGAAGGAGTCTAAGACTGAGGCAAATCTTGCAAAGGTGGTCAATACTCAGAGCAGTAACTTACAGGCAGGTTGATCAGACTCAGACTCGTCGGTTTTCTCATTCTCAGTCACTACTCCCATCGTTGGCTACTCAGGAGATAATGAGTGAATTTTGGATACTGGTGCTACATACCATGTGTACCCTAATCGGGATTGGTTTTCTAGCTTTGAGAAGCCGGAGGAATGTTCAGTCGTTATGGGCGATGATCATCCTGTATCATGGAGGGTGTAGGAACAATCCAAATAAAGATGTTTGATGGGATGGTAAGGGAACTGAAGGAAGTGAGGTATGTACCTCAACTGAAGAGAAACCTAATCTCTGTTGGAGCTTTGGAGGCATTGGGCCTGGTGGTGTCAATTAAGGAAGGAGTCCTCAAAATGACCAAAGGCTCGATGGTGGTATTGAAGGCCGATCGCAGGAACAATCTTTACTACTTGAATGCAGTACTGTTACAGGACAAGTGGCGGCTTCTACTAGTTCAGATGAAGACTCAACCAGGCAGTGGCATATGAGGCTGGGACACGCAGGAGAAAAGTCTTTGCAAACTCTTGCAAGACAAGGAGTACTGAAAGGTGCCGAAAACTGCAAGATGGAATTCTGTGAACACTGTATCATCGGAAAGAAGACCAAGGTGAAGTTCGGCACAGCAACATACTGCACCAAGGGGATTCTGGACTATGTTCACATTGACGTTGGGGGACCTACCAAGACTGGATCAATTGGAGGTAACCATTACTTTGTGTCGTTTATTGATGATTATTCTAGGCATTGTTGGGTATATACCATGAGACACAAAATGGAAGTCCTAGAATTGTTTATGAAGTGGAAGAAGAACTTGGAGAGAAGTACGGGAAGGAAAATCAAGGTCCTCCGTTCAGATAATGGAGGAGAATACAAGTCTGATCCTTTCCTTCAGCTATGTCTTGATGAGGGCATAGAAAGACACTTCACAATGAGGGAGACACTGCAACAGAATGGGGTAGCAGAAAGGATGAACAAGACTTTGCTAGAGAAGGTCCGTTGTATGTTGTCCAATGCCAGTTTATCAAAGAACTTCTGGGCTGAGGCTTTGGCATATGCATGCTACCTTGTGAACAGGTTGCCTTCGTCTGCGATAGGGGGGAAAACTCCTCTCGAGGTTTGGTCGGGAAAAACAGCTGCTGACTATGATTTGCTAAGGGTGTTTGGTTGTCCAGCCTATTATCATGTCAAGGATGATAAGTTAGACCCAAAAGCAAAGAAGGGCGTGTTCGTCGATTTCAAGAAGGGAACCAAAGGGTTCAAGATCTGGGATCCAACGGACAGGAAATTTCTTCTCAGCAAGGATGTCACATTTGATGAGGCTTCTATGATGAAGCCTTAGGTCTCTCAGCAGGTGGAGACTAGCAAGACCAAAGATGTATCGCAGCAGGTGGAGAATGATGCTAATCCACTATCTCTAGAGAGTTCAGCATCGGTAAGAATCATACCTAGGGTGACACAGGGTAATGATCAAGCAGATGAAGAAGATGCTGATGATGAAGAGGGTCAAGAACATGTCATGGGTAATGTTCCTGACTCCACTGCAGTTAGAAGACCAAAGAGAAACACTAGGAGACCAGGTTGGCTCACTATAGATATGGTCGTGGCTTATGCACTTCCGGTCGTTGAGGAGGCTATTCCGTCCACCTTCAGAGAAGCTGAAATCAGTTCAGAGTCAAAGATGTGGAGAGCAGCCATGGAAGAAGAGATGAAGTCTCTTTACAAGAACGACACTTGGGAACTCACTAGGTTGCCCAAAGAGAAGAAGGCGATAGGCTGTAAGTGGGTGTATGCAAAGAAGCAGGGATCTCTTCAAGAAGATATGGTGCGCTACAAGGCCAGATTGGTAGCAAAAGGCTATGCTCAAAGGGAAGGAATTGACTACAATGAGGTATTTTCTCCTGTTGTAAAGCATTCGTCAATTCGTATCAGGCTTTGGTGGCACAGTATGAGTTGGACCTTGATCAACTCGATGTAAAGACCGCCTTTCTCCATGGCAATCTAGATGAAGAGATCTACATGTCTCAGCCAACAGGGTTCAAGACTGCAGGGAAAGAAGATATGGTATGCAAGCTGAAGAAGTCGCTGTATGGACTAAAGTAGTCTCCAAGACAGTGGTACAAGCGGTTCGACAGCTTCATCAGAGGAAAGAGGTACACACGTAGCCACTATGACCCATGTGTGTACTACAACAAGCTACCGACAGGGAGTATATCTATTTACTATTGTATGTAGATGATATGCTTATTGCTTCAAGGTCTAGATCTGCGATTGATGCACTGAAAAGGGATCTATCTTCTGAGTTTGAGATGAAGGATCTTGGTGAAGCAAGAAAAGTGCTAGGCATGGAAATCACACGAGACCGAAGGATTGGCAGGGTGAGCTTGACACAGAAGGGGTATTTGCAAAAGGTACTTCAGAGGTTCAACATCGGCAAGGATGCGAAGTCTGTAAGTACACCACTGGCTCCTCATTTCAAGTTATCTGCTATGATGTCTCCAAAGAACGTTGAAGAACGTGAGTACATGACTCACGTCCCATATGCTAGCGCAGTCGGTAGTCTTATGTATGCTATGGTGTGTACGAGACCAGATCTGTCACAAGCTGTCTCTATGGTTAGTAGGTATATGCATGATCCGGGACAGGGTCATTGGGAGGTAGTGAAGTGGATTCTGCGGTACATTAAAGGCACCATTGATGTTGGACTGGTATTTGAGAAGGACTCCACGGGGAAGCAGGATTGTATCGGATATGTTGATTCCGATTATGTTGGTGACCTTGACAAGCGCCGGTCTATAACAGGGTATGTCTTTACATTCTCTCAAGCACCGGTGAGTTGGCGCTCTATTCTACAGTCTACCGTCGCGTTGTCTACTACAGAGGCCGCGTATATGGCCATGACAGAGGCTATGAAGGAGGCAATTTGGCTTCAAGGCTTGCTTGATGACTTGGGGGTGGATCAGAATCTTCTGAAGATTAACTGTGACAGTATGAGTGCTATTTATTTAGCCAAGAACCAGGTATATCATGCACGGACGAAGCACATCGACATCAGGTTCCATTTTGTTCGGGAGATTCTAGATGAGGGTGATATTAAGCTGCTGAAGATTCACACCTCGAAGAATCCCGCCGATATGCTTACCAAGGTGGTGTCAGGAGTCAAGTTTACACACTGTAAAACTTTGCTCCATGTCCTTCATGTAACATGAGCTTGTTGAAGCTCCTTTTGATGAACTACGGATGGCTTGATCCCTTGGGCAGGGTACGTAGGCAACCACACTGGTGCAGCCACTTTTGAGTCGACAGTTCGTATGGTTAAGTTCGGCTCAGATTTGAGGAATCTTCACCAAGGTGGAGAATTGTAGGAAGAGGAGAGGAAGTCGAGGAAGTCGACGATGGTCAGCAACAGCAGCAGCAGCAGAAACAGCAGCAGCAGCAGAAGCACAGTCGACCGCCCGGTCGACCGTTTGTGCACAACGTGCACAGGGATGCAGTGCGGTCGACCGCCCGGTCGACCGACTGAAGGTGCCTAACTCTCGGTTAGGCACGGTCGATCGGCACGGTCGACTGGTGCCTAGGTCGGTCGACCGACAGTCGGGTCGGGCTGTTTTGGGAAAGTTGCTGAATTGGAAATCTGCTCAAGTTGTGAGCGGATTCCTAGGGTTTTTTAAGGTGTATATGAGAGAGGCAGAGCTCTCTTGACGAGAATAGCTGTAATACTTGTATTGATTCACAAAAATCAATAGAAATTCTCTCTTCCTTGCCCCGAGGACGTAGGCGAAATTGGCCGAACCTCGTTAAATCTGGTTTTGTGTTCTTCTCTTTGCTTGTGTGTTATTTTCTGTTGGTGGTACTGTTATTTTGCATCTGGGGATCTAGGGTTTCCTCTACGTGGTTGTTGTTCGGCGCACAACACAGTCCTCCGCCGTCTAGTCAATGTACAATCTCATATAAAACTGATCAACATCTCATCCACTCATACTAGATAAATAATGAATCCATCAACTCATAACCTTGATACAGTCATCGTAAATATCAAATACCAATCTATGTCAAGGTAATCCGGTACAGTAGACCATAATTTTAATGAATCAATAACCAGTTCTTTCATCGCTACCAATCTATTTTAATCCTCTAAATCACCAATAACTGAGATCAAAGGTACTATTGTCAAACGCTGAATATATAATATAGTCACCGATATCAGTGAAATCATTCTCACAGTAACTCTATCTCTATAACTGAATAACTGAAATAGTCAAAAACCAATTATGAAGAGAGGTCTAATGAATATTCTCAAAGTCAACTAGATCAACAGATACTGAAATCATATCCATATAATGAAACGCCCTCAAGCAACATGAAACCTAGAATAGTCTATATCTGATAATCAAAATCAAAAGATCATCAATACTCAAATAGTATAATCAAGGGTAAAACTGGGAATACTCACAAATATCAACCCAACTACATTAATCATCAAAACAATAGTCAAAATCATCTAAAATGAATGTGAAGCTCATGTCAATCAACTCAGTAGTATATCCCTCCTCTACATGATCAGTATATTCATCTTTTAAGTCACTGATATTGTAGGCTGTCTAAAAAAACAGACAAGCCTTTAAAAGCAGAGATCCAAGCTCAAAGACGCGTTGGCTCGACACCCGCGTCTCAGCATCAGGACGCGTTGGCTCGACACCCGCGTCTCAGCATCAGGACGCGTTGGCTCGATACCCGCGTCTCAGCATCAGGACGCGTTGGCTCGATACCCGCGTCTCAGCATCAGGACGCGTTGGCTCAACGCCCGCGTCTCAGCATCAGGACGCGTTGGCTCGACACCCGCGTCTCAGCATCAGGACGCGTTGGCTCAATACCCGCGTCTCAGCATCAGGACGCGTTGGCTCGATACCCGCGTCTCAGCATCAGGACGCGTTGGCTCGATACCCGCGTCTCGGCATCAGGACGCGTTGGCTCAACGCCCGCGTCTCAGCATCAAGACGCGTTGGCTCGATACCCGTGTCTCGGCATCAGGACGCGTTGGCTCAACGCCCGCGTCTCAGCATCAGGACGCGTTGGCTCAATACCCGCGTCTCGGCATCAGGACGCGTTGGCTCGACACCCGCGTCTCAGTTGCAACTACCCGAAATAAGGGGCCAGTCACCGCACATGTAGCGGGAAGTGGCCCCTCATTGTGGAGCGTTTTCAGGGGGGGCACGTTCATCCCCAGGGACCTCTATAAATAGCCCTGTTGGCATCAACACAGACACACACGCATAGAGAGATACACGCACAATCACTGGACGAAGGCATCACCAACAGAGAAGGAGAGAAGACTCTTCAGCAAGCTTACTGTGTACTAGCTGCTCTTTGCCTAGCTCCTCTTCTAGAGTTTTGGTAGACAGAGCCGAGTTACTCTCTCTACCGACCGAAGAGAAGATCCCCGACGGTCCAAACAGTCATCCGGTCAACGGAGAACAAGATTCACTCTCCACCGCCACACGAAGAACCCAGCATTAAACAAAGGGGGGATTCAAGACTCAACATCCTCCCTCCCTTGTAACCGGAAAGAAAGGAAAGTCTGGTTGTAATTGTTTCAACTGATTCAAGGAAATATTTTACACCCCGATCCTTCTCACCTAAATCTCCTTCCGGGCACCTACAAGAGATGGCGACTCCGCTGGGGAATCTGTTTGTCACTGATGAACAAGCTGTGGCGCAGGATGATGTTCTCCGTAAGGGGAAGATGGTCGAAACGCTCGTTGTCGAGTTCGACCAGGCGAAGTATGAAGAGTTCCTCTCTTCTGGCTCCAAGAGCCCAAAGACCCGCGTCTGCCGCAGGGTCTCAACTGAAAAGCTACCCGAAGCCCAATCTGAGGCTCTGCCGGGTGCCGATGCCCGCTGTGCCAAGACAAGGTCACACGCCAACGCCTCCCAGAAGGCCCGCGTGACCTCAGGCACTGCTGTTGCGATCAACCGCGTCGCACAGAACACACGCGCCAACGCCTCCCAGAAGGCCCGCGTGGTCCCAGGCACCACTGCTGCTGCGATCAAATGCGTCGCGCAGAATACCCGCGTCAACGTCTCTCAGGAGACCCGCGTGGTGAACACTCTTGGTTCTGTAAACCAGGAGGTTGTTGGTTTCTCCCCTCCTCCACGACGCAACCGGAATGCTGAGCGTCGACAGAGGAGACGCGCGCGTCAACTCCAAGTCGGAACCGTTGGTTGTTTGACTGGGGGTGGACGCGGCGTACAATCTGATGCCTTGCCCGCACCTCGTCCAGTGCGTGAGATCCGCGTTTGGCGACCCAAACGCGAGACTCCTCAAGTTGAGTCCTCTGAGGACCAACTCATCAAACGCCAGGGTGAAACCTCCGCGTCTTTTCAAACGCAGGAAGTACGCACTCGTAGGCATGGGGCCCAGCAGCCCGCTCTCTCTCAAGCAACTCTGCCCAAACGCATCAGGCAGCAACGCGAGACTCGCGTGCGCGTCATACAGCCGCGTCACGAGAGCCGCGTCCCTGAAGTCTGCGTCCAGGCTGAACAGCACATGACTGACTCCCGTCTTCGACGTTGCGAGACCAGTCTCCTTAATCCCCCTCCCACGGATTTGAGGGATTATTTGACAAGGAAAAGAAGTGACAATCAAGCCACTTCGTCATGCTGCTGTCAACAGCTCATCCATATGCTCTCTGGATGCCATTATGGATCAGGCGTGCACCAGCAGTCCTTAATCAGACAGCTGACCCTGATTCCCCCGTCAGCCAAAAGAAGACGCTCCCACAGAAGGAGAACCTTCTCAGATGTTGAATACCCGGAGCTTACTGCAAACATGACTAGCAGAAGTAAGGGAAAACAACCAATGGTCAACTCAGAGGAATCAGACTCTGAGCCGGAGGGGGTGTATCAACACACTTGCACCCGGACGGGGGCCATTCCCCCAATTGACTATAATGCCTTAGCCCGCGGCATTAGAATGGGTGATTCTCACTCCGCTGTAGTGGAGTTGCAGGCTTCAAACTCTTCCGTCGAGAAGGAGGCTTCCGCCTACATGGCAGACACTCCTGAGGAGACGGCCAGGCGTTTAGAACAGACGCAGAAGCGCCAGATGGATATAATCGCTTCTCAACAGAGATCCATTGACTCCCTCAAGCATATGCTTGAGAAATTGCTTGAAGAAAGAGCGAGATCTCCTCCTAGAAGGCCGAAGGGGAAAGGTAGAAAGGGAGGAAGCCCACCCTCCGAACCTTCCGACGAGACACGACGATCTACCTCGGATGTGTCCAAGCCCTCGTCGCAGGCAAGAAGCGACCCAGACCCGGAAAAGGCTCATGCTAAAAGAATGAGCCTGCTGGAGCAACGACTCAATGCCCTTGCCAGTCGTAAAGATCTCCAAGAGGCTGGAGTAGTCCGGCCCTATCCGGCCGAGTGGGACTTAGTCCCGTACCCTCCTAAGTTCAAGGCTCCAACTCTCCAAGCATTTGACGGGAAGGGGTCACCCAACCAGCACATCTACTACTTCAAATCCCAGACCGGGAATGTAGTAGATAACGACGCTATACTGGCGCGACTGTTCATAGGCACCCTGAAAGGGTTGGCCTTTGAATGGTTCATGAAGCTCCCAGAAGGTTCAATCAAGAACTGGAGTGACTTGGAGAAGCTGTTTCTGACACGCTTCTTCGAAGATGATTCGGAAGTGACAATGCCCACCCTTTTAGCTACCAAACAGCGAAAGGGAGAGTCCGTTAAGTCTTTCGTAGAAAGATTTCGGAACGTGGCACTCCGATGTCCAAGCGGCATGACCCAGGCCACCCTGGTGGAAACATGTCGTCATAATCTCCAGACCTCACTCCTTGCTCAAATAGGAGTTGCTGAAAGCCGCACCTGGAAACAATTAGTCCAGCAAGGTGAACAGGCTGAGGAGATTGTCGCCCGCGTCTGAGCGGAGGAAGGCAAGCCGCGGCCGGAAAGGTCAACAAGGCGTGCACCGGCACCAGACACATCCCTCCAAACAAAGCGGAAGGATAATTTGGCAACAGAGACCAAATCTCCCGCCAAACCTCAAACAGGCGGGGCGAGTGGCTCTTCAAGCCAGCCACGCCCCAACAAGCAGTATTCCTTCAAGGAGGAACATGTCGATTCGCTCTTCAAGCTACTCAACAAGAGCAATCGACTGAAGCTCCCTGAAATTAGGCGCCCAGAGGAAGTCGGCAAGACCGACAATCCCAACTACTGTATGTACCACAGAATGTTGGGACATCCTACCAAAAGCTGCTATGTCTTCAAGGACATCCTCCAGGCTCTGATTGACGCGGAAGTGTTAAAACTCCGACCAGAGCAGAAGAAAGTGACGGCCAATGTGACGTCAGTTCTCCAGTTCGGGAGACAACCTCCTACACCTGCAGGGGTAACTCCTATTCCAAGGGGAGAATTAAGAGTGGTCAACACAGACCCTCACCAACAACAGGAGAAGGGCTTGGTAGCCGTCCCTACACCTCGGGGGGAAACCATGTGGGTCCACCCTGACCTCGTCGATGAACAACAATGGACTACTGTGACCAACAGAAAGTCCAAAGGCAAGGCAAAAGCTTCATCGTGCCATGTGATCTGCGCTTCCTCTCGAGAAGCGGATACTGATGTTCCCTCGTTGACTGACTCAGAAGAGGAAACAATAGTCCTGGCCGCAGAGCCCAGCCAACCGACGGCGGGGACCCGTTCAGGACAGGCATACTTGAAGCAGTACGGCGAGACGGCAGCGGCTCCTCCGCAACCAGCCGTAGAACCAGCCAAGCCCTCCACAAAACCACCTGTGGAGAAACAGAAAGAAACCCGGTTTTCTCGGGTTCTTTCAAAAGGTGCAGCGGAAGGATCCTCGACACCTTACCGCTTCAATGTCTTGGCTCAACTAGCCAACATCCCGGCACGCATCACCTTGTATGAACTCCTGAGGCTATCAAAGTCAACCAGAGAGGCTCTACAAGAAGCTTTGGCAAATGCTGAGGTCTTCATGACCCGCGTGCCAAGGGAGGAAGATGTAGAGGATTGCCTCCACGCCTCCCCAAATGCTCCCTGCATCACCTTCACAACAGACGACATGCAGGTTAAAGGGAAGCATGACCGGCCCTATACTTCACAGGATATATCGGGTCGTCCGAGGTAAATCGCATCCAGGTAGACCCAGGGTCCGCGCTGAGTATCATACCTCGCCGAGTCATGCAATTTCTGGGCATTCCTACCCATCGTCTGAGCCCTACCCAGACAACTATTTACGGGTTTAATGCCAATAGCTCCCGTCCGATGGGGAAGATCAAGCTCAAATGCCAGATCGGGAGCCTCAAGTCGGAAGTGACATGCTACGTCATTGACGCTGACACTTCCTACAACCTGTTGCTGGGACGACCATGGATTCACCGTAATTCCATCGTTCCCTCCACTCTCCACCAAGTCATGAAATACATTGACGAGAGTGGACAAGTTCGAACGTTGATTGCCGAAAGGCATCCGTTTAAAGGGGTTGAAAATTATTTCACGGACTCCCTCCTATATCAGGATCCTGAGGAGACTAATGAAACCCCGCAACCAGAGGAGCTAGACTCTGGTAATGAGGCTGACATTGAGCCTGAGAACGAAGAGTGCCTGTGGGAGTTGGAACCCCTTGTAAAGAGCACTAATAAGCTCGATGTTGATAACACCACCGACGATGCGGGTGGTTGGTACATTAATGAAGATTTAGATTTTGCGTATTTTCCCGTGTATGTTTCCGATTCAATACCGTCGGATACTACTACCGACGTGGACGATGACCTCTGGTCGGCAATGGATGCTTTGACATCTTTACATGTACCGGTGAAATCATCCTTCGGGACATACCAAGATAATGGTAATGCGCAAGAATCTATATTTATGGTTCCAGCCAGACGAAAAGGCCAAAGACCAATACTTTTTGGCCGAATCTCGTCTGAACCGATGCGTCACGAAGAGTCGGAAGGCGAGGATGAATCCCCTCAGTTCGATCATTATGAACCAAAAGCACTCAAGATGATGAAGTGCATGGGATATGACCTAACCAACAGGCCCGGATTAAACTTCGGTAAAGGAAGGAGAACGCTGCTCCGGTCCTTTGTGCCAAAAGGGAAAGCACCTGATTATTATCATCAGACGCGCCGGGGGTTGGGCTATGTATCAACTCCAGTCCCATCAGCCTCTGATTCTCGAGAGTCTTCAGGTCACGATTGCTCTTCAGACACGTCATCGTGGGAGTCAGATGTCAGTGTCGGCAACATCTTCAAAGGGCTTTCAGTAAACATGGTTTCAACAGGCCATCTGGAAGATGAAGATGAAGAAATGATCCAAGCTGATACAGATCCATGGATCAAACATTTAAATGCTCTTTGGGATACCCGCTTTGAACAGCGTGAGCCACCCACAGAAGACAAGGTTGTTCAGATCAACCTAGGAGATGAGGCCAACCCCAAGCCCATTTTCATAAGTGACGGCTTGTCACCTTCGGAAAAGGAGGATCTAATATCTCTTGTACAAGAGTATATAGACGTCTTCGCCTGGAATTATGAGGACATGCCTGGACTTGATCCTCAAGTGGCTATGCATCGCCTCAACATCAATCCGGACATGAAGCCTGTTAAACAACAGCAGCGACGGTTCCGTCCAGAGATATTGGAGGCAATTCAATCAGAAGTCAGAAAGCTTATTGATTCTGGCTTCATCAGGGAGGAACAGCATCCCGACTGGGTAGCCAACATCGTCCCCGTCACCAAGAAGAATGGGAAGATCCGGATCTGCATCGACTTCCGTGATCTAAACGAGGCCTGCCCCAAAGACGAATTCCCATTGCCAATCACGGATGTCATGATTGACAATACTTGTGGATTCGAGCGAATGTCCTTTATGGACGGGTTCTCAGGATACAATCAAATCAAGATGTATCCCGATGACGAAAAGCACACCTCCTTCAGGACACCTCTAGGGGTATATTGCTACACCGTCATGCCCTTCGGACTGAAGAATGCAGGGGCAACATACCAAAGGGCTATGAATGCCATTTTCCATCAGCAGATACGCAAAACGGTGGAATGTTATGTCGATGACATCGCGGTGAAAAGTCGCATTAAAGGAGATCACATAGCTGATCTGAAGGTGGTCTTCGACATCATGCGGGCTCATCAATTGAAGATGAATCCCACCAAGTCCTTCCTGGGGGTAGCCAGTGGCAAATTCCTAGGGTTTGTTGTGACTTCCACCGGAATCCATTTGGACCCGGAAAAGATCCGCGCTATCCAGGAGATGCAACCCCCGAGAAGCCTCAAGGAGCTCAGGGGATTACAAGACGATTGGCATACATCCGCAGGTTCATATCCAACCTTTCTGGGAGATGCCAACCCTTCACCAAGCTGATGAAAAAGGGCGTTTCATTCATTTGGGACGACGCTTGTCAAAAAGCATTTGAGGAGATCAAACACTACCTCACCCAACCACCAGTTCTTGCAGCTCCGGTGTCCGAAAAGCCTTTCTTGGTATATGTTCGAGCAATGGATCATTCCCTGGGAGCTCTACTAGCTCAGAATGATGATCAAGGACGAGAACAAGCAATCTACTACCTAAGTAGGACAATGGTCGGAGCCGAACATCGGTACAATCCGATCGAGAAGGAATGTTTGGCACTAGTGTTCGCCATTCAGAAAATGCGACACTATCTGGTAGGCCAAACTATAAATGTCATATCAAAAGTCAATCCTTTGAGGTTACTTATGACAAAGCCTTCTTCACTAAATGGCCGGCTGGCAAAATGGGCCATGTTGCTATCCCAGTATGATATGCACTTCCTGCCGCAGAAAGCCATTAAGGGACAAGCGGTGGCGGACTTCCTAGCTGAGCACCCAGATCCAAGGGCAGCCAAACTCTATGAGGATCTCCCAGACGAGGTCGCCGAAGTTTGCCTGACTCAGACGTTGTTCGAAGGGCAAGTGTGGCAACTTTTCTTCGATGGAGCATCAAGAACAAGCCCAAAGGGACACTCAGTAGCGGGGGTGGGAGTAGTACTCGTCTCCCCACAAAATTATGTGATTCCCCGAGCTATCTCGTTAACCGAGCCCTGCTCCAACAATGTGGCGGAATACAACGCTCTTTTGATTGGGATGCAATTCGCCGATGAGATTGGCGTTAAAAATCTCGAGGCGTACGGTGATTCTAAACTCATCGTCAGCTAAGTTCGCGGAGAGTATGAGGTCAGACATGAAGATCTGGTACCCTATTACAATGCGACAATCCACATGGCCGAGAGGTTTTCAAACTTCTACATCGACCATGTACCGCGCAGGCAAAATGCGCATGCAGATGCACTTGCATCCCTTGCTGCCTCCTTAGCCCTTCCAGCTGGAGCAATGGAGAAAGTATTCGTCTATAGCCATGACTTATACTGTCCAAAAATTTCACTCGGAGACTGCCCAGGGTCAACGGGAGATCATCACGACAAGGAAACACTTGAAGTGTCAACCAGTCTAGAGCCTAGAGACTGGCGATTCCCCTACATTGATTTTGTCTTATACGGCATCTTGCCTGAAGACGCCAAGGAGGCGGCTGCCATCCGAAGGAAAGCCCCCAAATTCTACTATAATGCGATTTCGCGAACATTGTATCGTCGATCGCATGACGGGATCCTGCTCCGATGCCTCTCATCAAAAGAAGCCCAAGGAATATTGAAAGAAGCCCACGATGGTACTTGTGGAGCTCATCAACCTGGCCCGAAATTGGCACATCGACTCCAAAGGTTGGGTTACTATTGGCCCAAGATGATCGCCGATGCTGTCGCTTATGCTAAGAGATGTCACGCCTGCCAAATACACGGCGATTTCATCCATCAAGCACCAGGGTACCTCCACTCTACGACCTCTACTTGGCCGTTTGAAATGTGGGGGATGGACGTGGTTGGCCCTATCAGCCCACCATCATCGAAAGGACATCGGTTCATTCTAGCGATAACCGATTACTTCTCAAAGTGGGCCGAAGCTATCCCTTTGAAAGAGGTAAAATCTTCTAACGTGATCAAGTTCGTGAAACATCACGTTATTTACCGCTTCGGTGTGCCTCGGCGTATCATCCATGACAATGGACCCCAGTTCATCAGCCAGGCTTTCCAGAGATTCTGCGCGAAGTTCAGAATCCAGAGTGTGTCCTCAACGGCATACTATCCTGCTGCTAACGGTCTTGCAGAAGCCTTCAACAAGACTATTGGCAAGCTTCTCAAGAAGTTCGTCTCGAAAAGTCAACGGGACTGGGACGACAAGTTGGGTGAATGCTTATGGGCCTACCGCACAACGGTGCGAACCCCAACTAAAGCCACGCCATTTTCCTTGGTATACGGATGCGAAGCCGTCCTTCCACTGGAAATCCAAATTCCATCTCTACGCGTCGCCTTGACAGCGGAGATGACGACAGAGGAGAAGCATCGACAGCGACTCCAGGAACTGGAGGCTTTAGACGACAAGCGCCTGCAAGCCCAACAGCAAATCGAGCTCTACCAAGCTCGAATCACCAGAGCCTTCAACAAGAAAGTTAAAGTACGAACCTTCAAGAAAGGCGATCTTGTCTTAGCCGTCAGAAAACCCATGGTGATGACGCACAAGACAAAAGGAAAATTCCAACCCAAATGGGAAGGACCATTTGTGGTAGAGTCAGTCTACTCAAATGGATCATATCGCCTCATAACTTCAAATGGCGATACACTCATGATGCCAATCAATGGCAAATTCTTGAAGAAATACTATCCCTAGACAGTATTCTTCCACTGGTCAAGTTAAAAATACACCTCTGATCAGAAACATCCGACGCCTCCGATGGCTAAGGATAGAGGAAAATGTTGGCTTCTAAGCCCAACATAAGTTTTCGACAACTCATCATGCTGAGGGGAATAGCATGGCTAGCCCAACTCAAACGGTAGTTGGTAAAGGCATCTCAAATCCGTTGATAGCTGAGGGTTTGCTAAAAATCCTAAGTGGACTTGAGTCCACTCTTTCCTCCAAAATCCCTTACCAATTCTCATCCATAGAATGGTAGGACCACAAAATGCAATCATTACTACGTTAACACTATACCTCTGGTAATGAATACTCTTTGTCGAGAATAAACTTTGCTTGTTAACTCTGCATAGAGTAACAAACTCTCAAATTTGCCAAGTTAACACTATACCTCTGGCATTTCAAATTCCACTTGTCAATTCTCATCAATAGAATGACAGGTCCTCAAATTGCTCTTATCACGAGCCAATTCTTGTCAAGTTAACATTACACCTCTGACAAACTACTGTTTAAGTTAACATTACACCTCTAAGCAGTACATCGAGTGCCTGTCAAGTTAATATCACACCTCTGATAGTCACCTTTCTTCAGACTTCCGTATCGAAGCTGAAATGGACGATGCCAAGTTAACAATACACCTCTAGCATCTGAGTCATCGCTAAGTTCAACAATACACCTCTGGCCATGACCTTTCCTCGACTTCCTTGTTCAAGCCGAGATGAATGATGCCAAGTTAACACTACACCTCTAGCATCCGAGTCATCGCTAAGTTCAACAATACACCTATGGCCATGACCGTTCCTCGACTTCCTCGTCTAAGTCGAGATGACCAATGCTAAGTTCAACATCACACCTCTAGCATTACCTCACTGTTAAGTTAAACATTACACCTATGACAGTGACATTCTGAGTTAAGTTAATATCACACCTCTGACTCACATCCTTGTCAAGTTAACATTACACTTCTGACAGGACTACTTCTAAACCGTTAAGTTAATATCACACCTCTAACGGTAAAAACCTTTCTAGATTCCCCGCGAGTCTAGTCTCATTTGATACTCTCCCCGACAGAGTATCAAGTTCATTTAGAAACATTGTTGGTTAACATTACACCGTTAACAATGTTTCCGTCAAACTCCCCAGCTGATCTTAAATCAAGTTAATCCCAAATCCTTGATAAAAGTTCATCTTCCCTGGGGGTACGAACTCCACTTGTCACTTTCTTTTACAAAGTGGCAGGTCCACCAAAAAATCATCCCATCCCTGTCAAGTTAATATCACACCTCTGACAGTATCATGAAAACTCCTGAAATAGGATCTTTCCTTACAAATCTTGACTTATTAAGATTACTACTATAATTTTGATAAGGTCAAAAGATTCCTTGCTTCTACGTGTCTAACTGAAGACAAAAAGTTAAGACAATGAAGGAGGCAAAAAGAAAAGTGTCACTTTTATTTATATATCCAAGCATATGAAAGTGATACAAAACGCCCTCTTATACAATAAGATGAGTGTTACAATTAAGGAGTACAAAGAAGTCCCTCTCTCTCTCAGAGGCCGTACTCACTCCTTGAAACCGCGTCTGATCCCAGGTGCACAATTGGAGCCGATTGCGCCATGGCGATGACGCAAAAATCGAAAGCGCCCTAGCTGACTAAGCTAAGAGCAATGGTGTTCTTGAGGTCCAGCGGCAGCAGAAAGTCCTGCAACCCTTCATTCATCACCATCCCTTTCCCCAGCAGGCCATCCAACGGAGTGTCCTTGATGTCACTTCTGGAGTAGGGAGAGGAAGAGGATCTTTCCGCCACCGTAACCGCCGGAACCTCCTCGCCGTCATACCTGACCTGACCATCTCTTGCCATCAGACATGGTTGGTGCAGAAGATCTGAAGAGACCTTGGCGAGATTTGGGTCCTCGTCGGAGATATAATTTACTCTCTTACAAACGACGAGGACCATAATTTACTCTCTTACAAACGAACATTGAGCAAGTTCGCCCGCCGATATATTCTTTCCGGGGCCCAGCAAACCTGAAAAAGGACGAGCAAGCCTACCTGCAAAGAATAAACAAGAGAGTTAGAAAATCTGGAACTTAGTACACTTCGACAAAGAAAACTAAGTGACAGACGCGGCAGTCATTGAAGGCTTCAGACGCGGGAACAACCCGCACGGTCAAACCACCGCGTCGGCAGAAACAGACGCGAGTCAAAACTGTGCCACGCACAGGATTCAAACGCGGCCTCAGTTTGCACCCGCGCTTAATGCACAAGACGCGAAAAACTTCAGAACGCCGAAAATTGCCATCTCTCTGTTGGGTGAACAGGAGTTGCAAGATTCAGGTCTGAAACGCGCCAAGGCAATGGCCATGAGCAAAGCCAGCGTCAAGAGCCCGCGTTCAGAGAAGTTCAAGTCACCGGCACAAATTCCAGAATAGGAATGCACCAGGATTTCATTCAGATGGCTATGCCAAAGTACAGGCTATGGACATCATCGGGGTGACATACCAGCAGAGGCCCCTGTCCAGAGTTGGCCACTCTGCATCCAAACGCAGGTGCACAAGATGATCCAAGAGGATTTTTCTCCTGAAGAGACCAAACAGAAGCATGAGAGCTGTGGGTCATCTTCGTCCACAGAGTCACCATCACCCATGGAGACAGATCTCTGTCAGAAACTCTAAAGAAGGCGAGACTTCTCTCGGAGCAAAACAAAAGCAAAACAAATGAAAACAGTCTAAGTTGGATGTTGAAGAGGGAGAGGGTGCACTCCTATTTATAGGCAGTCCTAACAACTGCCATTAATGGTGCATCAATCGGAACCGCCGCGCACGACCGTCAAAGCCCAATCAAAAACGGACGCGTGGAACGCTGCTTTGGAAACCGTCGAGAGCGCCGGTTTTTCAACCGCCAGCGTCGGTTTTGCATTTGGGCATTAACGCCCGAGCCCAATGGGGAGTCGACGCGTGGACAACTGCCTTGGGAAGCAACGGATGACCCGGAACCCTAATCGACAGTGAAGACGTGACGTTCAAAGATCTCCTAAAATCTTTTAAGTCAGATTGCATTAAACGCAGTTGGGAAAGCCGCGTCCCTTGAGCAGACAAGGCTGCGTCTCTCGTGTCTGCTCGACCCGCGTCTTTCTTAGCAAGACAGATTCGCGTTATTCAGAACCGCGTTTCGCCTGGTGATTGACGCCGCGTATCATCAAAAGGACTTAGCGAAATCTAAGTTCCTGTAAAATGATGACCGCGTTCCAATCTGTGATTAATGCTGCGCGAAATATCAGTTCCTATGAAATGATGACCGCGTTCCACCCCGTGATTAACGCTGCGTCTCATTCCTATAGACTGATGACCGCGTCTCACTATGTGGATCAATGCCGCGTCTCGTCGAGTAGACTCGGAGTCAACGCCGCGTTTTATTGAAAGAACTTGGTCTTACCTAAGTTCAGTATTCACAACCAGTGATCAGGAAGTTGGATTCACCCACAGCTAAACAAAGAAGGTGGAGCCAAAAACTTCACAAAAGCTTTTATTATATCAAAAAATGGTAAAAGTGGATACAAACACTCTTGATAAATAGAGTGTCCTTTTTCTTTACAAAAAGAAAAAGAAAAGAAGGCTAAATGTCCTGGTTCGCCAAGGAACGGATTTGTTCCTTGAGGCGGTGAATCTCGTGTTGGCGCGTCCTTTCAGCTTCCATAATAGCCCGGTCCCGCAGCTCCTCTTCAGATAAGAAATTTCTTGCGGCCAGCTCCGCTCGCAGAGATTCCACCCTGGAAGAATGCAGAGACAGACTCTCTTCAGCTCGCGCCTTAGCCGCCTGTTGCTCCGCAAGCTCCTCTTTGATGGTAACAAGCTTCTTCTCATTGATTGCAAGCACAGCTTCTGCCTTGGCAATGGTGTCCCGAGCTTTGGCAATGGTGTCCCGAGCGCTGAGGATGACGTGCTCCGTGCTCCGCATGACAATCTCGGATTCCCTTGAATTGTCAGTCAGTTTCTGACATTCAGCCTGGGAATATTCGAGGCTGCGGATCTCTGCATCTATTCGTGCCTCTGCCTCCTGTCGCTCTTGTTCTTGAGCAGCTAAGAGCCGGGTTAGGGTGGCCTGGGCCTCACTAGAAGAGCTGGCATTTTCCAAAGACTTCAGCTCATGCAGATCATCTCCCAGTTGCTCCACCACCCGCAGACACGCCTGGGCAAGTGAGGGGCCTCCGGTTAATTCGACGTTCTCGGCCAGATTCCTGAGAAGCGTCTGGGCAAAAGCGAAGGAGCTGCTTCCACGTAAGATGAGATCAATACATGATCCCATCGAAGCAAAGAATTGCTGCACCATCTGGCGTGCGAGTTCCCCCATATCGTCACCACCTGGGAAGCTTCCCGACCCCTTTTCTGTCACGGGATAAGGGATATAAGGCGGATCTTCTCGCACAAGAGTTGTGCTGACCACCGATACGGCTAGAACAGAAGCAGCCTCGGGCACTTCCGGAGGTGTTATCTCGGCAGGAACCTCCACAGCTAATGATGGAGTAGCAAGCGCAACCTCCTCAGAAGCTTCAGCCGAGACTTGAGCTGTGTGGCCTCTTAGAAGGGTACCGACCGCTGGACTCTCCACCTGAGCCCCCTCAGTCCTCTCTGCAAGTTATTGTGACATTAGCCACAAAGGAGAAAAGCGAAA
Source organism: Agave tequilana (assembly GCA_038442645.1). Taxonomy (NCBI): domain Eukaryota; kingdom Viridiplantae; phylum Streptophyta; class Magnoliopsida; order Asparagales; family Asparagaceae; genus Agave; species Agave tequilana. The sequence continues at coordinate 83,860 of JAVJIF010006846.1, read as the reverse complement.
CATTCAAAATATCAGAACTTCCTTACCATCTGGGAGGCCCAGAGATGCCGAATCCTTGGGCAAATCTTGCGGAGTGAAAGTCTCCCTGGCTCCAATGGTAACCCCTTCATCCTGCAGAGTGGGTTCTTCCCCGGCCTTAGGGGTTGCCTCCTCTTCCGGCAAAGGAGAAACCTCCCCGGCATCAGTAGTTGCCCCCGCTGGAGTTATCTCGGCAACCAAAGCCGTGACCCCTTCTGGCTGGGTCAACTCTTGTACCATTTCCTCGATCTGCGAGGAGGGTGCAGCCTCGACATTCTCAGCCAATCCTACAATATAAAAGGGAGAATGTTAAAGCCTCCTCTTCAAAACTAAAAAGGGAAATTAGGTCAAAAGATGGAAAGAGTACCTTCAGCAGGGATAATCGCTAGCGGTGATACAGTCGATGGCTCACCCTCATATTGTTCCTCCTCCGAGATGTGGAAGAATTTGCTCTGATCAGGAAGAGCGGGTTCATCGCCATAGTCGATCTCGTCTTCAAAGGCGCTTTCCCCCGATAACGAAGAAGACGACAGCGCAACACGAGGAAGCTCCGCAACAGGAGCCTTACCTCCAATTACCCCAGTGGTAGGACTAGGGTCGACTGCCCTAAGACTGGAAATGAAGACGCTAGGAGACCCCGGCTGCTGTGCCTCGTCTCTCCCTTCATGAGCAGAAGAAGGCTCGGGTTGAGCTGAGATGCCTGCAATCTCAACATCCCCTCCAGTCATTATGTCGACCTCCAGTGACTCGTCCTCTTCGGCGGTGGTGGACTCGTCAACAAGCTCCCCTTCCTCCACGGTCTTGCTGTGCGACCTAGGAGCACGGACCAAGCTTGGGAAATCTTCATCTTCTGGCGGTTCCTCAACTCTAACAGGGACATCTTCAGGAGGAGCCTCAACTCCAGCAGAGATGTCTCCGGATTGAGAGACTTCAGCCGTTAAGTCCCTCCGAGCCTTCTTTGGGGCAGACTCAGCAATAGAAGCAGAGCGTCGACGACGCTTGCTCACCACCTGCTTAGACCTCCTTGCCCGCGGCTCCTCCCTCGTGGCTGGTGGCTCCGCCCTTGTCGCTCGTGGCTCTGCCCTTGCCGGTCGCGGCTCCGCCCTCACTGCTGCTGGGGGCTCCCTCCTCGATCGTCTCCCAACCTCCTTCTGAGCCTTCAGGTACTGGTTGATGAGTTTCGTCTGTTTACCAGACTCCGACCTCGCCTCGAGATCTGCATTGATGCTCTCAATGCATGAGAACTCCGGAACAAAATCTGGTGTCTGGTTGGCTTGGGAGTACCAAGTGCAGAAACTGAAGCTCGTACGGCACTTGGGCCCCTCGATAGGTAGACGGAATGTTGCTCCCGTCCCTCCGACCACACTGTAGTACCAGGCCCGAGCACCTTCAAACAGATTGCCTTCGAAGGCAAGTTGAGTATTGGGATTGCCGACGTAGAGTTGATCGTAGCCGAACTGTCGGGCGAATCGACTCGGCATATACGGCTCAATAGTGCATGAAGTCCCTTGCCGGAACAGCACATATCCTGGCCGGATGTTGATCAACCACCAGAAGAGTCCCGCAGACAGTTGCGAGAAGCCATCCCGGCCAGCGACATCAGCAGACAGCTCCCCGAGAGCTACACCAGGAATCTCTGGAGAGCAGCGATTGAGCTGGTAATTCGTGGCGATTGATAGACGCTTCCGAACATAATAGATGTAGGCGTCACACCATTCCGAACGTTCCAGCCGCTGCACAAATGGGACATGACCCGCACCCCCACGCGCCGCCGTCATCAAGGAAGGGCAGTGCATCACATACCAAGCCATGAGGTACGTGTAAGGCAGCTCGATCCGAGGGTTGGGACGCTTCACCATTGGATTCCCCTCTGAGTCAACATATGGCTTTCCATGGGAATCAACAGTTTTCGGGGGTTCGCAGAAACTTTTGGTTAACGCCCGCAGCCCGCTCTGAATGCCAGCCGCTACGGCCGGAAGAAGGGATATGGGGCTGCCATGAGCCAGGAGCACCGCCGGGTATACCACGTCGGCAACAATAACTTCGTGTGGCAGCGTGGGCACCACACATCTCTTCAGCCACAACATCAGGAAGCCCGCCAACAGTGCTCGATCAGAGATGGGAGTCCGGGCTTGATGGTGAAAGCTTTCAAAAACCAAGTCAGGGTCGAAACCGTCCTCGTTCGACTCCGTGGTGTAGAAGCTGTTCGGAGCTTGGTCGATCCTGTCTTCAATTTCCCTATCGGAGCTGGGAGCCAGTCGGATTATCGGGAGGTCTTTCTTGTGGACATTGTTGAACAGATAACAAGCCCAAGACAACTGCTTGACTCCTCCTGACCTCCAGGCAGTTATCTGGCCGCAGATGTGGAAGTGGCACATCACCTCCCAGTAGGTCTCATATACTGCGGGAAACTCTTTTTCCAAAAAGTGGAGCTCCTTAGTGGTAGGGACATATTCCTCATAAGGAATGTCCCCTGACGCCAGCCCCGAAACCTCATGCAGCTCGTGCAGCGCCAGGCCCATCTCTCCAACCGGGGTGAAGAATGTCCCCGTCAGAGAGTTATATCGCTCCAGGACTCCGAAGAAATTATGAGAGCTTGGTGGGATACCCCACTGCACGGCCCTGATTGCTGGGTACAATCCCACACGCTCTAGCAGCTCCTTGAGTTCGATAAGGACGAAACCCACCATTCTGCCCCACCAAATATTCCCCGTAGAATGGATCCACCCATGCGCACGGAACTCGGTAGGATAGTCACCCTCCGCTTCCATAAACGAGTTAAGGAAGGTAGCGGCAAGCTGTGGTATCTCCCCGACCGGAACATCGGACTTGCGCGACGCGGGGAACAGGCCGACGACCGACCTGTCATGACTATCATAGCGGTGTACCTTCTGGAAGCTCAAGGCACCGAGCGTGATCTCAGGGACATATTGGGAAACATCCCATTCCATCTTCCGAGGGATGGACATGTGTTGGAAGTAGGACAACGGGAACATCCTCTCCATATCCGGAAGAAACAATCTTCCATCCTTTATCTGACGGAGCCATTTGTAAGTTCCTTCAGACACGCGACGGCCGTCGTCATGGACGTGATCCCCGAAGAAGAAGGCAGGCTTCTCCAGCCTGACACCATCATCCGTTTTGAATGCGGCATCGGTCATAAGCGCCCGGAAGGTTCTCCTGTCAACATTGGAGAGCCTCTCCCTGCGATCTGGCGACTGGTCAGCAGTCACTGGGACACTCATTCTTTGCACGAAGGTCAAGCCCCGGTCGGCGCCTCCTACATGACCAAAGTGGCGTATCTTGGCGAGCGAGCCAGGAATATGTCGCACTACAAAAGAAAAGGACACTTAGTCAGATACTTCATTAAAAGCAAGGAAAAATGCTAAGTGTTCATGACCCAAACGCAGAAGAGAAACTGGACGCAGGAATTATCAAAATTCGCGTCCAGACCTGCGAATCTGTGTCCAAACGCAGAAGAGATACTGGGCGCAGAAGTTATCAAAACCCGCGTCCAGATCTGCAAATCCGCGTCAAGTGGCACAGAACGCAAGGATCAAATCCGCGTTCTGCAAACCAAGACCGCGTCCAGATCCTTCACAGTTAGAAAATCTCCAAGTGAAGGACCCGAAGTGCAGAGTTCACTGGCGTTGGGTCATCAAACCCGCGCCTCGGCTATCAACTCAAAGACCGCGTCCGAGACTGCGTCTGAGAATCAAACCGGTTCATATTCTGTGTTAAGAGTTTTTTTTAGAACTTCCAGTAACGGTGAAGCTTAGCCAAAATGGCATCTTTACCTCGGAAAACATCCTGCACGGAGGAAGCGCCCCCTTGGGCCTCGGCAATGGTCGCCTTGGAGGACGACGCGGTCGGCTTGGCCTTGGGTGCCATTGGTGATCGGAGGTCAATGAAGAAGATGAGCAGTAATGGAGAAGAAGAACTCTCTTAGATCTCTGAGTAAGCGCGTTCGGAGAAGAAGACAAATCTCTCTAACTGTGACCTTTTATAGGCACAAAGATTCGCGAAGATACGCGGTGTGTGGCCCGATAGACGCTGCAGCGAGTCGCCACGTGACGCGTGTAACCAGATCATTTCTGAACAGAGAAGATCATGCGTCGTGACCCCGCCGCGAGTCATCATTCGACACGTGGAGCAGTTCATTTAATGAACCGGGAAATCCGCGCGCCTAACGGAGAAAACCTCTCCGGTTCCCCGGGCCAGCTGGCGGCGTAATCATGACATGGCACAGATTCGCGCCCAAAGAACGCGCCTCTCCGATGGACATGCCCCGTCAGCATCACCATAAATGCACCCAGAAAGTCGCGTTGTGTCCAGAAAATCGTGTCTGCATCCAATAGACGCGTCTCTCTAAAATTCGCGTCCTCCCAAGCAGGCTAAACATCGCGTCTACCTCATGGAATATTAGTCGCGTTCCTATCACCAAAAAGACGCACCCCATGGCAGTCGCGTCTTTAAGGCAGTCTCTGCTTTTCAAAAAGAACCTGCGTTCGGTTTCTGCAAATCAGTTCAACAGTACACTGGCACAAGCAGAAGGCCAACCACTCCTGGTCAAAAGCGCACTCGTGACAGACTAAAAGCGATCGGGGAGGTTTAGACTGTGTATCTAGACACTCAACACGATCAACTCTGATGGCTTCAAAGAGTTCAACAGTACACTCACAAAGGCCAACTCCAGATAAGATCAAACCCGGAGCATTAATAGTCCAGTCATAAAGGCGAACGCGGCTAAAATCCAAAGTATTCCGAAATCCGTCCCATTTCACTGCGGAATATCGAAAACTTTGGAGGGGGTTCTGTAGGCTGTCTAAAAAAACAGACAAGCCTTTAAAAGCAGAGATCCAAGCTCAAAGACGCGTTGGCTCGACACCCGCGTCTCAGCATCAGGACGCGTTGGCTCGACACCCGCGTCTCAGCATCAGGACGCGTTGGCTCGATACCCGCGTCTCAGCATCAGGACGCGTTGGCTCGATACCCGCGTCTCAGCATCAGGACGCGTTGGCTCAACGCCCGCGTCTCAGCATCAGGACACGTTGGCTCGACACCCGCGTCTCAGCATCAGGACGCGTTGGCTCGATACCCACGTCTCAGCATCAGGACGCGTTGGCTCGATACCCACGTCTCAGCATCAGGACGCGTTGGCTCGATACCCGCGTCTCGGCATCAGGACGCGTTGGCTCAACGCCCGCGTCTCAGCATCAAGACGCGTTGGCTCGATACCCGCGTCTCGGCATCAGGACGCGTTGGCTCAACGCCCGTGTCTCAGCATCAGGACGCGTTGGCTCAATACCCGCGTCTCGGCATCAGGACGCGTTGGCTCGACACCCGCGTCTCAGTTGCAACTACCCGAAATAAGGGGCCAGTCACCGCACATGTAGCGGGAAGTGGCCCCTCATTGTGGAGCGTTTTCAGGGGGGCACGTTCATCCCCAGGGACCTCTATAAATAGCCCTGTTGGCATCAACACAGACACACACGCATAGAGAGATACACGCACAATCACCGGACGAAGGCATCACCAACAGAGAAGGAGAGAAGACTCTTCAGCAAGCTTACTGTGTACTAGCTGCTCTTTGCCTAGCTCCTCTTCTAGAGTTTTGGTAGACAGAGCCGAGTTACTCTCTCTACGACCGAAGAGAAGATCCCCGACGGTCCAAACAGTCATCCGGTCAACGGAGAACAAGATTCACTCTCCACCGCCACACGAAGAACCCAGCATTAAACAAAGGGGGGATTCAAGACTCAACATCCTCCCTCCCTTGTAACCGGAAAGAAAGGAAAGTCTGGTTGTAATTGTTTCAACTGATTCAAGAAAATATTTACACCCCGATCCTTCTCACCTAAATCTCCTTCCGGGCACCTACAGATATATCCTGGTCCCAACATATAAAATACATAATCATCTACATCTAACCAATCATCAAAATCCAATCTGATTAAAATCATCATATATTCTCACCTCCATTAAGCTCAATCACAATATCTAGAAATCTAAGTAATTAATCAGTTATGTATATACATGCACCAGGTCAGGTCAACCCAATCGACGCCTACTCCTCAACCCAAGTCAAGTCTACCACAATCAAGTCCACTGATCAAATTCAATGTAAAGAATATTAAACTCAGGTCAACTCCAACTCTAACCAAGTCAATACCAATCCAAGTATCGATAAATCAGTCTATCGATAAGGCAACATCATATCTGACACTTCCTCAATATCCACAGGAGTTTTAGTCAGAAGAATCACCAAACAATTTGTCCGACAAATACTTCACAAAAAAATAGGCCACTTATTCTCAAACATGAACTAGATCAACAGATTAGTAGATCAAACTAAGTCACAGCATAAGATATACTACAACTAATCTAGAATCAAAAGTGATAATCCTCTACATATGTAATGATACTGATAAATACTCATATCAACTAAATAAATAAGGTGAGCACTCACCGATGTCTCCAAAAGGAATACAGGCAATCATACTGGTAAAATATATCAATCAGTCACATGAAATGATAAAAATTACTACATGAACACCTATTGGAAACATTAAATAAGAAAAATATGTGAGAACAAACACTCACATGAAATGATGCGATTTTAGAACCGAATCGTCGTTTGGTCTTCACCGCACGAACTGGAAAGATCCCCGAATCATCCCATGGATCTGTCTTTGAATCGCCTGACTATCGGGTCCATAATGAGCACAAATCTGAATCTCCCTGTCACGCCCCGCTAATAAAATACACTATTATGGGTACACGACGAGAGCCGATGATGTATTATTATTAATACACTAAGCCTCAATACAAGAAAGTTGAATACATTAAAGTTATAACATATTTCAGCTTTACTATACAAGTACAAAATGTCACAAAAGTCTGCATTATTACATTAAAGAAAACAAATTACATAAAACATAAGATTCTCTCAACTAAAAGTGGATGTAACACTAATCCTAAAGTTCTGCCACGTGCTCGAAGTACTCCTGGTCCTGAGGTGCTCCTGAACCTGGATCTGAGCAAACAAACTCAGGGTCGTTAATAAGCGACCTATTGAGTGGTAAAATAAAGGGAAAGATGAAATAACATGTACATATATAGAACTCAAGACATCACTAATAACATGGCATGCATTACATCAGAAAATATAAGATAAATATGCATGAGTGTGACATATGTTAACAGTTTAACATGTACATGCCTACTATATTTTTTTATACAGTAACTTATCTTCAGAAGTATGCTATAAAATGTTGTTATCTGAAATTGATAGATAGAGACAGGTTATGTGCTTTAGGTGGGTCCCGTACATAGCCGGGACCACGGCCCCAGATGCCTGGCGCTGAACCAGGCCCGTACTGCCAGGTACTCAGTAACAGTAACAGTAACAGTAATAGTAGTAATATCAGATGGATACTAGTCATCCCTGGGATCCTGCTGTGGAACGGTCATTTCTGTTGTGCAACCTATATTCTAGGTCCACCCAAAATACTGATACCGTCTCCTCTATCCATTTCTCCACCCAGTGAAAGTATTTATATGTCAGTGTCACCTAAATAACTGGACTCAATCAATATCAGCGTGTATATCTAAGTATACATAGCAACAATATTTTCCAGTAATTTCGGTAACACAAATTCTTTTATCTCATATAATATACATGCATAACCGTTCAAATATCATAAGTTAATCCAATATAATATTCAAGATGATTTGTCTAATTTTCTGGAATTTTTTATATTAATAATTATTTTTAATCCATTTTCTCTAAAAAAACAACCATTTAATAATTTCACAATACTATTTTCAAAATTTATAGTTATTCATCTACAAATATAAAATGGTTATATGCAGGAAATAAATAAACATTAAAGAGCAAAAACATATCACTAAAATTATTTCATGAACATTACAATTTTCTAACTATTTTACATGCTTGAATTTTAAATCAGCAATTAAACAATTGCTTTTTAAAAAATAAATGCATAAATTATAAAATTTTGCAGTGATAAAATATAATCATGTAGAAATAGTTAAAAAAACACTCACTGGATCCAATTATAGAAGTTGTAAATTAACTTGGTAATCTACATTCAATTTAAATAATAATTATAAGAAATATTAAATTTGACCTATTCTAAGTGACATGACTACAAAAAATAATTTTATAGAGTCACATTCAGTTTTTGATTTTGCAAGAACTTTTTTAGAATTTTTCTGATTTTTCTGGTTTTTACTGAATTAATTAAAGCGTAAAATCAACTAAAAATTCATAACGGGTCTGTTCGCTACAATAATGGGCCTGCTACAGTATTGGGTCTGAATCTGAGTCTGGGTTTGGGTCTACAATAGTATTATGCTACACTATTACTTATTTTATTTTATATATTTTCTTTTCCTTTTTCCTTTTTCTTTTCTTTTTTTTATACAGAGCCGGGTCTGAAAACAGACCTGATGCTGTACACAGACCAGGACTGGGTCTATGCCAGGCCAGCTAGGCTGGGCCTGGCCTGGTCTAGCCCGACCAGGTCCAGGCCTGCCTCGGCCAGTGCACAAATTTATTTTTTTCTTCTAAATAAAATTTTAAAAATTTATTAAAAATAGTGATAATTAGGGGAGATATCTAGGGTATCCTACCAAATTTTTTGTGATTTTAGAACTTGTTTATCATGCTAAAATTTGTGGAAGAACAGAATATTTGCAGGTGTTCGATGAAATGCCTAAACGAAAATAAAATCTCATAGTTTGAGATTTACTTACTGGAAACGCTTCCCTTCAGTCTGAGTAAGTCCCCTCCACATCCAGCAAAGCTCTAATCTTCTTCTAATTGGGTTTGAGGAGGTGATAAGAGAAGAGAAGATGTAGAGAATAGGGTTTTTTTTTTTTTTGGTTCTAGAGTTTTGTAAAGAGATGAATGATGTATATAAAAATCCCCCTACCTATAATCTTACTCTAAAATTCATGCCTTAAGCTCAGGGGAAGTTGTAGAGAGTGGGAGCAAGTGGGAGAGAAGATGGAGGAGAAGTTAGAGAGAGTGGGAGAAAGTGGGGGAGTTTAAGTTATTGTTGTGTGGGGTTAAATATAAAAGTATGAGAGTAAATATTACAAATAAGTGTGGCCCCTTGGTAAAGTCAATGGGCGATGCTTGGGTTCAAAACTTGGTCTTAGCAAAAATATGACACTTTTTTATTTTCATTTTATTTTTAAGTGATAAGCCATCTTACATGGGTTTGGGCCTAAACCCAATTCATTTCAATTTATTCTTTTTTCTTTCTTTTGTTAAACAATTGTTAATCACTTTAATAGTATAATATAAAATTATTACATAGTATTTATTACGGTATTAGTGAACATGGATATTACATCATACCCACCTAACAAAAAAATTTCGTCCTTGAAATTAAATTCAGGAAGTAGGGAAAAAAAAACCTATCAAGGAAAAAGATGAGGATAATGGTCGTGGATGGCGTCCTCTCGCTCCTATGTCGCTTCTCCCGGAGAACGCTTGCCACAAGACACTAGAACTAGCGGAATGGTCTGATTCTTCAAGACTTTTGTGGTCCTATCCAGAATAGCCATAGGTCTCTCAGTATAGGTCATGTCCGGTCTGAGCTCTAACTCGGAATGGTCCAAAACATGACTGTCATCTCGGACATACTTTCTCAACTGAGATATATGAAAGATCTCATGCACACCGTCCAAAGATGGGGGTAATGTTAGACGGTATGCCACCTCTCCTACTCGCTCCAGAATCTCAAAAGGACCAATGAACCTTGTACTCAGCTTTCCTCGGTTACCAAATCTGATTACTCCCTTCATTGGAGATATCTCCAAGAATACAAAATCTCCAACTTTAAACTCTAGTGGTCTTCTATCCAAGTCTGCCCATCACTTTGTCTATTTTGAGTTGCTTTGAGACGCTCCCGGATGATTTTAATCTTCTCCACTGTCTGCTGGATCACCTCCGGTCCCAACAACCTCCTTTCACCAATATCGTCCCAGCACAAAAGAGACCTGCATTTTCTACCATACAACACTTCAAATGGTGCCATCTTAATACTGGACTGGTAATTACTGTTGTAGGCAAACTCTGCTACATGCAGATGATCTTCCCATGACCCCTTGAAGTCTAAGATGCAAGCTCTCAACATGTCCTCAAGAATCTGGATCGTCCGCTCTGATTGCCTACATTCTGTGGATGATATGTAGTGCTAAACTTCAGTCGTGTCCCCAAGCTCTCTTGAAGACTTCTCTAAAAGTGAGATAGAAATCTGGTATCTCTGTCAGACACGATGCTGACTGGCACATCATGCAGTTGAACCACCTCCTGCAGATCCTTCTCTGTTAATAACTCCGTTGACTGTCCCAGTCTGAATGGGATGAAGTGAGCTGACTGCGTGAGGCGGTCGACTATAACCCATATTACATTGTTTCCTTTTGGACTGTGGAGCAGTGCAGTGACGAAATTCATAGTGATATGCTCCAACTTTCACTCTGGAATCGGTAAAGATTGAAGGAGTCCAGCCGTTTTCTGATGTTCTGCCTTTACTTGCTGACACACCAGACATTTTGCTACAAAACGAGCGATCTCTCTCTTCATTCCGTGCCACCAGAGTTGCTGCTTCAGGTCTTGGTACATTTTCGTCCCTTCTGAATGTATAGAATACGCTGAGTTATGGGCTTCAGATAGAACTTCTTGTCGGATCTCCTTTCGGTATACAAATTCTGTCACTGAAATGGAGGGTCCCATCTCCATGGATCTGCATATCCGTCCTCAGTCCAGCCTCCACTTGATTTCTGAATTCTTGTATCTTAGGGTCCCCACTTTGAGCCTCCTTGATCTTCTCTAACAAGGTTGACTGAAAATTGTAAAGTCATCAACTGTCTGGAAGCATTAGTCCTCCGTGTCACCATCAGGTCCATCCGTCTCATCTCCTCAAGCAATTCTTTTTGCTGAGTACTCTGCATCACCATACAAGCTCCAGGCTTCCTGCTCAAGGCATCCGGTACTACATTGACCTTCCTAGGGTGATATAGTAGATCAATGTCGTAATCGGCCATCAATTCCAGCCACCGCCTTTGCCGCATGTTCAACTCCTTTTGAGTGAAGACATATTTCAAACTCTTATGGTCAGTGTAGATCAGCAATTGATCGCCCAACAAATAGTGCCTCCAAATTTACAAGACAAAAATTACTGCTGCCAGATCCAGGTCATGCATAGGATAATTCTTCTAATATGGCTTTAATTGTCTGGATGCATAGGCTATCACATGTCCATGCTGCATTAGTATACGCCCCAGTCCTCATCTTGATGCATCACTATATATGACCATACCTCTAGTCCCGTCAGGCATCTTGAAGATTGGAGTCGAAGTCAATTTGTTCTTCAACTCTTCAAAACCAGGGGCACATTCTGCTGTCCATACATACTTTTTCACTTTTCGAGTAAGCTTGGTCAGAGGTCCGGCAATTTTTGAAAAGTCCTGCACGAACCTTCAGTAATATCCAGCTAACCCCAAAAAACTCCTAATTTCGATTGCTAACTTTGGAACGGGCCAATCTTTCACCGACTGAACCTTACTAGAATCCACTGAGATGCCTTCTTCTGAAACAATATGTCCCAGAAATGCCACGCTCTTTAGCCAAAAGTCACATTTACTCAGTTTAGCATAGAGTTTCTCCTGCCGAAGAGTCTGCAACACAATCCTCAAGTGTTCTGCATGCTCCTCTTCATTCTTAGAATAAATCAGGATGTCATCAATGAATATGACCACAAATTTATCTAAGAATGGAGAGAAGACCCTATTCATCAAGTCCACGAAAATGGCTGGAGCATTGGTCACTCCAAATGGCATCACTAAAAACTCGAAATGACTGTAATGAGTCTTAAAGGTCGTCTTCAGAATGTCCTCCTTCTTCACCTTCAGCTGATGATATCCAGACCGGAGATCTAACTTCGAGAATACCTTAGCTCTACTAAGTTGATCGAACAGGTTATCTATCCTGGGTAAAGGATATTTATTTTTGATGATGACCTTGTTCAATTCTCGATAATCAATGCACATTGATTGAAAAATGAAAGAGCAAGGATTTACCGTGTAGTTTTGGGCTAATGGGTCGTGTCCATGAGGAGGAATGCGATAGAAGCTTTTCGGTGTTTTTGTTAAATAACAAAGAGTGAAGTTGGTGTCTTTCTTTTAAGTTGAAAAAGAAAATGGAGAGAAGGGAGATGATTAAAAGAAAACTTGCAAATTTAGAGAAGGCTTTGGAAAAGGTGATTTTGTATAAAGTTGGAAAAGTGATTTGTTATTTTTTTAATAAAGAAGAAAATCTGGGCTCACTATCTCACTACTCAACGATATGTTCTTCTATTGAAATCCTTAGTGCCTCAACTTGATCATAGGCAAAAACTTAAAATTGATTTTAAAAAGTTTTAAGCAAAGCACATAAGATGGTTGGAAAAGTTAATTCTTTTTTTTAAGAAATCATCTCGAAATGAATATTAAATCATCAAGAAGTTCAAGTATGAGATAAAAATAAGTTCAAGAGACCTTTTTTTAAAAGAAGTAGAAATTTAAAAATCCAAACCCATCCTCATGTGCCTTCAAGAACACTTTCAAGAAGAAAGGCTTAAGTTAGGCATGCAAATGATTCATTGGGCTTTTCATCAAAACCATTCGAAAAGAAGAGGGATCAGAGAGAGGAGTAATAGTGAACCCAGAAAACTGATTTAGCTACTCATGAAAGACAAAGAACAATGCAAGTAAATAAAGCAAGACATACCGTAAAATGGAGTGGAAGAAAAGGTAGCTTGATCCTTGTATTGATGCCACTTCAATCTTCAGAATACAATCACTCAATTCCTCTCTCTCACTGATATTTGCACTGAACTACAAATCGCAAAACAAAGATACAACTTTTATACTATCTAACAAAGAGCCTAAACCTTAAAAAAATAAATAAAAATTCTAATCCTAGTCTTCGTTCCTTTCTTCTCTGTTGAAAATGGTATTTATAGGGAAAAACTAGAGGGGAGAGGTTGTAGGAAGATTGGGGGAGCAAACGCTCCCCAATAACCCTAAAAAGCCGCGAAAACGCAGCTAGGGCCATGTTTTCGCGGCCCTGGTGTGTCCAGGTGGCCACACCCAAATGGGGGATGCTCCTGGTTTGGTGATTCTCTCATATCTTCTGCTGGTTTTCTTGTTTCTGCTCCAGGATTTGACGAAACAGCCTTTGATTGTTGGTTTCAACCGCTTAATTTGGGAAGATACATTTCAACCGGTTTGCAACCTCTCTGATTTGCCAAGATCTGCCCTGATTCCCTGATTTCGAATTTATTCTGAATTAATTCAGAATTTGATGAGCTTTTGGGCTTGTTTCTCTTTTCTTTCTTTTAGCAATGGGCCTATATTTAACAAAGAAGAATAAGACTTATTAATAGAATTTATTAGATAAAAAGTATGGTAATGTGACAATGTATATGCAATATATGTGACTGATCACAGCCCCACACTTATCTTTTGCTCGCCCTCGAGCAAAACATCAAAACTAATTCTAATCAATTATTAGACCACTTTCGCAGGTTACTCGATTACACTGAGCATGTGCAACAAGCCGTTAAACCTCTAGGTTACCCCTAGAGGATGAGTTTTGTCTCGTGAGAGTTTTCAGTGGATTGCACCCACAAAATCCATAAAGAAAGAGAAAAAATATTAGCATTTTTGAAAAGCATTTTGAAAAGAGAAAATATTTGAAGTATATTTGTGAGAGTTTAAGTAATCTATAAGTTATAGGAATACCCAATTTTTCATTCCTAAACTTATTCTCTATTCAAAAAATGTCATCAATCAAAGAAAGGAGTCAAATTGTATTTCTCATCTAGTCTATTACTTTACCCTGAGTCATATGCACCATCGTGACTGTGAAGTTTGACTAAGAGTTCTTTAACATTAACTCCTATGCCTTATTTATATTTATTTTTGGTGGTATTTATTCCTCAATTCCATTAGGCTTTCTAATCTGCCCATGTAACGAGCCTTTAGTCGGTGACACCAAAACCGGACAGTTTTAGGGCACCAGGTGAGAAAACACCCCTAATAACTTAAACACTCAAGCAGACAAGGCCACGAAACCAAGGTTTTTATTTATAAAATGTAACCCTTTTAGGCGTGAATACTAATGCTTCATGAGGCACAAATACCCAGCTTAATCAGAGGTTTTATATATATATAAAATATATTTTATTATTTTTTAAACTTATCTAATTATCTTTTGCATAAATACCAAGGCTTGCTTAGGCCAAAGTACCTAGCTAATCAATAATTAGATTTGTTTATTTTTTTTATACATATATAATTTTTTTCTCTTTTTTTTATAAGGCATAAAAGTCTTTATTTTTGAACCCTAAGTGTATAAGTGTATAAAGTGTGCATATTTCCTCAAGGTAAAGATCAAGACTAAATTACTTTCACAAATTTTTTTCCTAACCTAAAAATCAAACAAGTCATCTTATTTTAACCAAGTGTAAGAAATCCTAATTATGATTTTTCTATTCCTTAAAATTGACTTAATTTTTTACAAAATATATCAAATATTGTTCTTACCTTTCAAACAGTTTTTTTTTATTTTTTTATTTTTTTATTTTTTTATTTTTTATATTTTTCTTTGTTTTCTATTTTTTTTTAGTTTTTTATTAGTCATGTTAGAACCCTCCCCCACACTTATCTCATGCATTGTCCCCAATGTATGAAAGAAATGTATAGATGCATGACATAAAATGGAAAAGAGGAAAGTTACCGATACACTGGGTCAAAAAGACCCATAGCCGTTTCATTTTCCGACACCGATTCCAAGAAAGGTTTAAGGCGTTGACCATTTACTTTAAAGTCATTTCCATTCTTGGTGTCACTGATCTCTACTGCACCGTGTGGAAACACGGTTTTTACAGCGAATGGCCCAGTCCATCTTGATTTTAATTTTCCTGGAAAAAGATGAAGCCTAAAATTATAGAGTAAGACTTTTTGTCCAGGGACAAAGATTTTTCTTATGATGTGTTTATCATGAAAAATCTTAATTCTGTCTTTAGTGATCTTAGCATTTTCATAGGCCTCATTTCTCAACTCCTCTAATTCAGAAATTTGTAATTTCCGAAGGTCAGCGGCCTTAGTCAAGTCGAAATTCAACTACTTGATTGCCCATAAGGTCCGGTGCTCTAACTCAACGGGGAGGTGATAAGCTTTACCATAGACCAACCTATAAGGAGACATTCTTAGAATCGTCTTGAAAGCGGTCCTGTAGGCCCATAGGGCATCTACAATTTTGGTGGACCAATCTTTCCAGTTTTGGTTCAGAGTCTTCTCCAAGATAAGCTTGACTTGTCTATTAGAAACCTCAACCTGCCCACTGGTTTGAGGATGATAAGGTGTGGACAACTTGTGAGTTATGGTATACTTTCGCATAAGAGCTTCAAAGGATCTATTGCAAAAGTGAGTGCCATTATCACTGATGATAGCACGAGGGGTTCTGAAGCGTGAGAAAATATTCTCTTTTAAAAACTTTATGACAACTTTGTTATCATTAGTTCTACTAGGAATGGCTTCTACCCACTTGGACACATAGTCCACAGCAACCAATATGTATTGGTTTCCAAATGAGTTAGGAAATGGACCCATAAAGTCGATGCCCCAAACATCAAAGAGTTCTATTTCTAAAATTGGGTTGAGGGGCATCATATCTCGTCTTGAGATCCTTCCTACCATCTGACATCTAGAGCACGTCTTGCAAAATTCATAAGCATCTTTGAACAAAGTGGGCCAATAGAATCAACTTGTAGCACTTTTTCAGCAATCTTGCGGGGACCAAAGTGTCCACCGCATGCAAGTTCGTGACAAAAGGATAGAACACTCTTAACCTCCTCATTGGGAACGCATCTCCTAATAATTGGTCAGAACAGTACTTAAAAAGATACGGTTCCTCTCAAAAGAAATACCGGACTTGGGATAAGAACCGGTATATATCATTTTTGGACCAATGAGACGGAGTTTGATTTGTGACTAAGTAATTCACTATATCAGCAAACCAAGCTTCCCTAAAGATAGCTAAGAGATTTTCATCAGGAAAATCCTCATTTATGGGTAATTCGTTGCATGGAGAATTAGGGATTCGTGAGAGATGGTCAGCAACGACATTTCCTACGCCTTTCTTGTCTCGAATCTCGAGATCGAATTCTTGAAGAAGGAGGATCCAACGAATGAGTTGGGCCTGGGATCCTTCTTCATCATGAGGTACCTAAGCGCAGAATGATCGGTGAAAATGGTGGTTTTGGACCCTAATAGGTAGGGACGAAATTTCTCTAAGGCAAACACTACTGCCAAGAATTCCTTCTAAGTCGTAGTATAGTTCAATTGAGCATCATTGAGAGTCCTACTAGAGTAATAAATCACGTGCTGCTTGTTTGTTAGCCCAGAGGCCTTCCACTCTAGTTTTGATGATGATTAACTCATGTAGTTATAGTTTACTAATAATCTTGTGATATTTAGTTTCAGATATTTGATCATGATATTAGTAGGTGATTAGCTTCAACAAAGGTGTTTGGATCTTTCACATGGTGATTCAAGAGCTCGAGCGTCAAGTTCATATCTAGCACTCATTGGAGTCAAACTCGGGGAATCGCGTTTGGATCGAGTCAACTTGGAGACGGCGCTCTACAAGAAGGCTTCGGTTTGTTTAGGTTAAGATGATGTTTAGATCATATGTAAAGATTAGATAGTGTGATATGCTCAAGTTCACAACACACACTAATTTAAAGTTTCATGTTTTTTGGTTTTCGGTTTTTGGTTTAACCGATCTTGGTTTTCATGAAAGGTATTATATCAAAACAAGTTTACATGGTTTAATGTATATTAGATTTGATCTATATACAAATATGCTTCATCTATTTAGAAAAACTTATTTTGATACACTATTCATGAGTTTGGAGTTTTGTATTTAAACAAAACCTATTTTTGGATTTAATGTCAAAAACATAGATAATTACCTTTCATGTATATTAGATTCTATCCATATACTATATGCTTCAAAGTTGTTTAAATATCATGTTTTTGTATTTACATGTGTTTTGGAAAAATCGGATTTCCATTTCAAAATTTCTATTTTTGGAAAATACAGAATTTGGTTTAAGGCAAATTTTCCAAGTCACAAAAATGGTTCAAAATATTTGTAACATGTTTTGATTTTTACTCAAACATGTTTGTATTTCAATGATATAACATGAACTGATTTTTGTGGAATTTATGTGATTTTATGGGATTTAATTGAAGTTAAAAAGACTAGTTTTTAAATCCTGAAATTTGCCCTGTCAGGCTCTGGCGGTCGACCGGAACGGTCGATCGGACCGGTCGATCGATGTGCACAAGACGTGCACAAAGGCCAAGTGATTTGGTCCGTCGACCGAGCGGTCGACCGACTGAAGTCAGCCCACTCTCGGGTGCGGCCGGTCGACCGGCCAGTCGACCGTTCACTTTGGCCCGGTCGACCGGGCGGTCGACCGGCCAGAGAGCAGTTGCTCTCTGGATCTGGCACGGTCGACCGGGCGGTCGACCGAGGGCTCAACGGTCAAAAATATGACCGTTGGCCGGTCGACCGGAAGGGCAAAAATGCCCTTTTCAGCTGCCAACGGGCAGATTCCAAATGGGGTTATAAATACCCCCATTTGAGTTGATTTTTAATAAGATTTCGAAGAACAAAATTTCTCTCGTTTACAAGTGTTTTAATACAAGTTTTCAAAAGAGTTTTTAAGCCTAAAGATTTTATCTTTATTTGTTTTTAAGGTTGGAAAAATCAAAGAAAAATATAGATTTGGGATATTTGTGTTGCTCTTCATTTCTATCAAATTCAAAGTATTTTCCCAAGTATTTTTCTTTGTTATTTGATTTCCAAACACCTTGATTTCTCACACTTGAGCTTATCTATTATCCTATCTATTAGGATCTTTGTTTTGTGGGAAAAGAA
This sequence comes from Agave tequilana, assembly GCA_038442645.1. Lineage (NCBI taxonomy): Eukaryota > Viridiplantae > Streptophyta > Magnoliopsida > Asparagales > Asparagaceae > Agave > Agave tequilana. Next base: position 65,811 of record JAVJIF010006846.1, on the reverse strand, counting down.
GTTGTTTGTGGCCTTTGTGATCACCAAGTTGTAAACCTTCTATTGATTGTGATATCCCTCTAGTGAGAGGTGATTGAGTTGAATCCCTCAAGTGTGAGGTGATTGTGGAAGTGGTTTTTGGCTCCCTCTAGTGAGAGATGGAGATTGTGTTAGAATCCCTCAAGTGTGAGGTGATTATTGTTTGAGTGGCTTTGTGCCTATCCCTCATTTGTGAGGTGGATATTGTGTTGGCTTTGTGCCTTGCCTTTAGTGAGAGGTTGTATTTGTTGGAGAGAGGAGTTGTGTACTCTCGGTTATTGTAATTACCCCAAATCCTCAGTGGAGGTTCCCTGTGTGGACGAGTTAGTGAAAATCCTTCTATGTGTAGGCGGGGACGTAGAGCTGTGTGCTCGAACCTCGAAACATATCTCGGTGTTTGCGTTTGATCCACTTTCTCTAACTCTCTCTTACATTGTGCATTGATTCATATTGCCATATCATATACATGCATGTTTTGTTTGTGTGTGCCCATACTTGTGTTTAACCAAGAGAGCTTTACATAGCACCTCAACTCTTATTTAGAGGAATTTAGAGGAGTTAGTCCAGAGCCCTTCACCGGAAATTCGGCTACACTCGTTGGTTACACTAAGTGTGTTGCATTAAGTTTTTAATTCCGCATTATTGTTCATTAGATTAGCTGTACACCTATTCACTCCCCCTCTAGGTGTACTTTCATTGTTATCAATGCGTTGTCCGAGGACAGCGCCTATGGTAAAATCGGAAGCATCGCACATGATTTCGAACGGCTTAAACCAATCCGGTGCAGATATGATTGGTGCAGAAATAAGATCTCTCTTAAGCTTCTCCTAAGAATTCATACATTCAGCATCGAAAATGAAGGACACGTCCTTAGCTAACAGATTAGTCAAGGGCCTAGCAATCTTGCTAAAATCCTGATAAATCTTCAGTAAAAACCGGCATGTCCTAAGAAGGATCTAATATCCTTCACGCATTTGGGCATGGGAAGCTTTGCAATAACCTCAATTTTGGCTCTATCCACTTCAATTCTTTTCTTGGAGATTTCATGACCCAAGACAATTTCATGTTTTACCATGAAGTGGCATTTCTCCCAGTTCAGTGTCAGATTTTTCTCAGTACAATGTTTGAGGACAAGTTCTAAATGGTGGAGATATTGAGTGAACGAATCTCTGTAGATGGAGAAATCATCCATGAAGATTTCTAAGAATCGTTCTACCATATCAGAAAAAAGACTCAACATGCAACATTGAAACATTGTTGGGGCATTGCATAAGCCGAAAGGCATTCGACGATAAGCAAATATCCCAAATGGACATGTGAATGTAGTCTTTTCTTGGTCCTCAGGAGCAATAGGAATCAGATTATACCCCGAGTAATCGTCCAAGAAACAGTAATACTCGTGGCCCGCCAAACGTTCAAGCATTTGATCAATGAAGGGAAGTGAAAAATGGTCCTACGAGTTGCAGCATTAAGCTTCCTATAGTCAATGCAAACTTGGATCTTCGTGGGAAGTCGAGTTTGGACCAACTCTTTGTTCTTGTTTTCCACTACAGTGAAACCGGATTTTTTTAGAACCGCGTGGACAGGACTGACCCATTGACTATCAGAAATGGGATAGATTATCCCATTGTCTAAGAGTTTCACAATTTCAGCATGAACAGCCTCTTGCATTATAGGGTTTAGCCTACGTTGCGGGTCTCTTTTATGTGTGGCATCTTCATTGAGATGAATGCGATGCTGAACGATGGTTGGACTTAATCCCTTATATCAGTCATAGTCCAACCAATAGCTTCCCTATGTTTTCTTAGAATTGCTTTAAGATCTTCTTCTTCCCCGTCATTTAAATGGGAGGCAATGATGACAGGAAAGGTCTCTTGTTCGCCTAGATAGACGTACTTGAGATACGCAGGTAACGTTTTCAATTCTAAGGAGGAGGAAGGCTCACTGGAAGGATTAGTCAAATTTGTTGGCTCCATGTTTGGTGAAATAGGGTTCGAGGCCCAATTTACAGCTGACTCAACATCCGATCAATATTAAAGTCGTCAGACTCTAACCCAAAGTCACACTCAGTTTCTAGTTCCAATTCTTCCCTATGTTCACTTGTTAAGTTCTCAATGAGGTTGACTTCAAATGTTTGGTCCTCAATATCACGGGGTTATTTTTCTAGGTTGAAGACATTGACTTCTCTAGTCATGTCCCCAAAGGTTAACCTCATGGACCCATTCCTACAATTGATGATGGCATTGGCAGTAGCAAGAAATGGTCGCCCTAGGATAACAGGAGTTTGAACCCTATGATTGGACACAAGTTGTGTCTCTAAAACTATGAAATTAACAGGGTAAATAAACTCTCCGACCCAGATAAGGACATCATTAATCTCCCCTTTTGAAACTTTCACTGAACGGTCAGCCAGTTAGATAGTGACTCGAGTTGGACTAAGATCGCCCAACCCGAGTTGTTGATAAACTGAGAATGGAAGCAAGTTGATACTTGCCCCCAAGTCAAGAAGTGCACGACTAATCTCAGCTTGTCCTATTGTGCAGGCAATGGTGGGACTACCTGGATCCTTGTACTTAACAGGAATCGGACCCGATAGTAGCTCACTAATGTTAGTGGCCAAGAAGACCTTTTTAGGTACATTAGTCTTTCTCTTCTTGGTGCACATGTCCTTAAGAAACTTAGCATAGGATGGAACTTGTTGGATGGCATCAAGAAGTGGGACATTTATCTTCACTTGATTAAATATCTCAATTATCTTGTCCATGTGTGGATTTTGTTTGTTGTTTTTCAGGCTATTAGGAAATGGCACTATAGGCTGGTGCACCTGACTGGTTGACTTATCTTTTTCAGATTCGTCAGATTTGGAAGGATTTGGATTAGATGAGGTGGATGCTTGATTGTGGTTGTGCTGAATGGGATTAGATGGTATTAACACTTGGTTATCAACTTTCTTTCCCGACCTCAATGTATGAACAACATTACATTGATTCATTGATTGATCCTCAGCCAAATGAGCTTGTTGAGAATTCTTAAGATTGGTTATTGGCTGACTAGGCAGGGTACCCTTCTGTCTCTCATTCTGTGGAGCGGCTAGTTGGCTCATTTGAACCTCTAGCCTTTGTATAGTTTGCATGAGAGAATCTTAGTTTTTCATGTATCTTTCCATGTTTCTCTCAAAGTCAGTCATTCTCCTTTCTAGTTGAGGATTCTGAAAGGAAGATTGTGGAGCTTGGTGGGGAAAGTTTTGTTGATAGTTTGAAAAGTTAGGTGGATGGTTGGGAGAATTATTGTGAAAATTAGAAAAGTTGGGTTGATGATTGGAAGAATTATTAGCTTAATGGAAGTGGCTTGCATGATTTGACCGTGAGTGGTCATTATTATTTTGGCTCCATGAGAAATTAGGGTGATTTCTCCAGCCAGGATTGTACGTTGGTGCGTAAGGATTATTGTTCGGCCTTGAAAAGGCCGCAATCATCGATTCAGGGTATTGTTGCTGAGCCTGAAACACAGGGCACTCCTCAAACACATGATTCATGGCTTGACAGTAAGTACAACCCGGAGTTGGAAATTGGTTTGGGCTGACTTGATTGACTGGACTTGGTTCCTTAGTTTCTAAAACTTCCAGTCTTCTTACTAGGTTAGCTAACTTAGCCTCATTAGCTATGGATGATTCAATAGAATGGAGACCTCCTTTTGAAGAGATGGAGTTTGGATTCCTAGAGGTTTCACTAGTAGATTCCCATTGGATGGTCTTTTCAGCTAGGTTTTTATATAAATCCCATCCTTCATTTTCATCCTTCTGCAAGAATCCCCCTTGGCACATACTTTCTAAGAGAGTTTTGGTAGAATAGTCTAAACCATCATAAAGAATTTGGCATTGTCGTCATTTCTCTATTCCATGATGAGGACATTGGACAAGGAGGTCTTTAAAACGCTCAAAGTACCTCCAAAACGGTTCACTAGGTTCTTTCTTGAATTGCATGATGTTCTTCCTAATGAGAGCGGTCTTATGAATTGGATAGAATTTCTTCAAGAAGACCATGATGAAACCATCCCAAGATGTGATAGAGCCGACCGCTAAGCTGTAAAGCATTTTCTTGGCTAAGTCCTTAAGAGCGAAAGGGATAAATCTCAACCTAATAGCATCATCTACAAGGTGTGGGATTTTCATCATTAGGCATACTATCTCAAATTCTCTTATGAAGAAGTAGGCGTCTTCGGACTCTAAGCCATGAAACTTGGGGAGTGTGTTGATGAATTGAGGCTTGAGCTCAAAATTGTATTCACCAACCGATGGAAGTTGGATGCAAGATGGAAGTGAGGTTCTAATGGGATAGAACCTATCCTGCAATGATATTGGTTGAGCCATAACCGGATCTGGTCTTGGTTCAAAATTGGGTGGTGATGTGTTTCTAGTCAACCTAGATGAATTAGGGTCTCTTGACCACACTTGCATACACAAAAACAATCACAATCACAAACAAGTTTACCAATAGTCAACAAGAGTAATCAACCAAGCCTAGTCTAAGATAACCTTGACCTAGACAACTCCTAACTGGTTGATTGTCCACAGGAGGTATAATGCAGACTTTAACCACAAGCTAATCAGCCAGGTCAGGGTAAGATTGGTAGGAGGTATCCGCGCAAAAGCGACGGGCCTAATTAAGCCAAACCACCAGCCTTCAGGGTTTCACCCCTCAATCCCTTTCCTAGACACTGATTTGGCAGGAGTCAAATTCCAACACCTTCCCCCTTAAGATAATCTCCTAGTGAGTTCAAGATGTCCCTAAGGCCAATGTCTATCAGATTTTACTTAGGCTTAGGTTGTGCGTGCTTGGAGATGGTTTGTGGGCTAAGGAAGGGTAATGACTTCCCCACCTTATCTTGATTTGGATTTTGCACTTAGAGTTAATTGTGCAAAGTGTGCAAGATATAAAAAAGTAGCATTCAAAAGCAAATATCACCCAAGAATATTTCCTAAACTATATGCTATGCATACGTACCTTGTCTCCAGCTATCTTCAACAGTAATTGTAAAGTAAACGTAATTAGACAAATGCCTAGAATGCAAGTTTAAACGTTTTTTAAGCAATTAACAATCACTCAAATTACTGTTGGATTAAAACAGGGATTGTGAATAGCAGATATAGAAGGAATAATAACACAAAAAAACTTAATTTTTGCAAGCAATATGTCCTGGAAAAAAGAGTTTTTAGTAGTCCAACAAAATTTTCAACTTTTGCAACGCAATTTCTTGAAATTCTGTTTCCTACTTTCGAGAGTAGGGGCATAGAATAGCAAGTCTTCTCCTGCAAATCTTGAATGCTAAATCTGAATGTTGACTTCTCTGAAACAAGACACCAAACTTGTTAAAAAATAAATAAACCGTTCCCTCCCCGGCAACGGCGCCAAAAAGTGATTGAAAAATGAAAGAGCAAGGATTTACCGTGTAGCTTTGGGCTAACGGGTCGTGTCCACGAGGAGGAATGCGATAGAAGCTTTTCGGTGTTTTTGTTAAATAACAAAGAGTGAAGTTGGTGTCTTTCTTTTAAGTTGAAAAAGAAAATGGAGAGAAGGGAGATGATTAAAAGAAAAGTTACAAATTTAGAGAAGGCTTTGGAAAAGGTGAATTTTGCATAAAGTTTGAAAAGTGATTTGTTATTTTTTTAATAAAGAAGAAAATCTGGGCTCACTATCTCACTACTTAACGATATATTCTTCTATTGAAATCCTTAGTGCCTCAACTTGATCATAGGCAAAAACTTAAGATTGATTTTAGAAAGTTTTAAGCAAAGCACATAAGATGGTTAGAAAAGTTAATTCTTTTATTTAAGAAATCATCTCAAATTGAATGTTAAATCATCAAGAAGTTCAAGTATGAGATAAAAACAAGTTTAAGAGACGTTTTTTAAATGAAGTAGAAATTTAAAAATCCAAACCCATCCTCATGTGCCTTCAAGAACACTTTCAAGAAGAAAGGCTTAAGTTAGGCATGTAAATGATTCATTGGGTCTTTTCATCAAAACCATTCGAAAAGAAGAGGGATCAAAGAGAGGAGTAATAGTGAGCCCAGAAAACCGATTTAGCTACTCATGAAAGACAAAGAACAATGCAAGTAAATAAAGCAAGACATACCGTAAAATGGAGTGGAAGAAAAGGTAGCTTGATCCTTGTGTTGATGTCACTTCAATCTTGAGAATACAATCACTCAATTCCTCTCTCTCACTGGTATTTGCACTGAACTACAAATTGCAAAACAAAGATACAACTTTTATACTATCTAATAAAGAGCCTAAACCTTAAAAAAAATAAACAAAAATTCTAATTCTAGTCTTCGCTCCTTTCTTCTCTGTTGAAAATGGTATTTATAGGGAAAAACCAGAGGGGAGAGGTCGTAGGAAGATTGGGGGAGCAAACGCTCCCCCAACAACCCTAACAAAGCCGCGAAAAAGTGGCTACGGCCGCATTTCGCGGCCCTGGTGTGGCCAGGTGGCCACACCCAAATGGGGGATGCTCCTGATTTGGTGATTCTCTCATATCTTCTACTGGTTTTCTCGTTTCTGCTCTAAGATTTGACGAAACAGCCTTTGATTGTTGGCTTCAATCGCTTGATTTGAGAAGATACATTTCAACCGATTTTTAACCTCTCTGATTTGTCAAGATCTGCCCTGATTCCCTGATTTCAAATTTATTCTGAATTTATTCAGAATTTGATGGGCTTTTGGGCTTGTTTCTCTTTTCTTTCTTTTAGCAATGGGCCTATATTTAACAAAGAAGAATAAGACTTATTAATAGGATTTATTAGATAAAAAGTATGGTAATGTGACAATATAAATGCAATATATGTGACTGATCACACATCCTCCTACTACCATTCTTTTTCTTTACTTACAACACCGGAGCTCCTTACGGTGAAACACTGGGTCTGATGAATCCCTTATTCAAGTACTCCTGCAGCTGCTTCTTCAATTCTGCTAGCTCCACAGGTGCCATCCGATACCGTGCCTTAGAGATTGGGGCTGTATTCGGAATGACTTCTAAGGCAAACTCCATGTCTCGATCTGGCGGAAGTCCTGGTAGATCTTCTTGAAACACATCAAGGAATTCTTTCACTATTGGTATCGGCTCCTCCTGAACTTCAGTAGTGGCATAACTTCCATGTTGTTGCTGCCTGGACGCCTTTGATTCCCCAACAAACTGGAACTCTGGTTGGTGCGAAATTTTGAATATCACACTCTTGCTTCAGCAATCAATCATCGTATGATATTTGTTAAGCCATGTCATGCCTAGGATCACGTCATATCCACTAGTGTCTATCACAAACATGTCTACACTTAACTTTCTCCCACAGTCTTCTACAAGGCATGATTTACATACCCTATTAGCGGTTATAATCCCATTCTAAGTACTAATCTCCCACTGAGTGTCTATGTCATCATAGTGTATAGAATGCATCTTGAAAAATCTAGTGGATATGTAGCAATGTGAAGCTCCATAATCAAATAGTGATATAATTGAAAAAGATTAAACCAGAATGGTACATGCTACCACCCTCTGATGCCTCCGCCTGTTCTGTAGTCAAATTAAAAGTATGGCCTCTCCCACGTCCTGCTCCGATCCTCCTCTGAGCCTGTTTGAACAACTGTTGCTGTGAGGGAAGCGAAGTACCTCTACCTACAGATGCAGGGTTCTTCTTTACTTTAGGTGTTAGAAGGATGGAAATAGTGCTCCTTTGTCCTTTGATCGGGCAGTCTGCTAGCTGATGATCTCTGGATCCACAAGCGAGGCATTGGCCATTAGCCCACCTGCAATTGCTCCGTAGATGTCCCATCCTCTGGCAGAAGTCGCAGATCATTATTTGTGGGGGATAAGTGATCGGGCGTCTACTCGGTGGGGCTACACTGGATCTAACTGGAGGTCCCCCAGTAACCTGATCTAGAGGTCGCTTCAGTGGCCTTGCCTGCAACCCACTCATGTTCTCTTTCTCTATTACCTGCTCCAAGCTACGAGTAGCACTAAGGACCTGAGAGTAAGTCCCCAGTTGTTGTGTGACTAGGAACTTTTGAATGTCCAGCCTCAAGCCCTACTTAAATCGGCTAGCCCGGTCTTCTTTATCTGCCACCATATATGAAGCAAACTGGCTCAGCCTTGAAACTCCGTGGCATACTCGTCTACTAGACGGCTCCCCTGTCGCAGACTAATGAATTGCTGCTCCATCTCCCTTCTAGTAGTCTTTGGGAAAAAAACGCTCATAAAAGCTCTAAGCGAACTTCTCCCAAGCGATCAGCTTCTCCAACCGTTCTTCCTCAGCAATCCATCATGTCCGAGCCACATCTGTCAGTTGGATCTTGATCACCTCCACTTGGTTATCCTTAAGAACACTAGCCACATTCAAGAGATTGGTCATATCAACCAGCCATTACTCTGCATCCAACGGCTTTTCAGTCCCGATAAAAGTTGCTGGTTGTAACCTCTTGAAGTCCGAAACGTTCCCAAGCTTTGGCTCCCGAGGTGTAGCCGCCCTCTCTATGGCCGCTGTGGATGTCTGCTGCACCACTGTCAGACCATCTCTCATGAGTGTCGTCTGTTGTTGTTGTGACTCTATCATGTTGCGACGCCCATCAGATCAGTGGCCTCATCATGAGGACCAACACGGGAGGAAGACGGACGTCGAGCCATTACTCTGAAAATTAAAGTAATATCTTAGGAATGCATCAATAAATAAACATATTGTACTTGTCACTAGAATATTAAATTCTTGTATTGTAGGCAAGAGCCTGGCTATACCCTAGGATAAAATAATAAAAATAACCTGGCTCTGATACTAAGAAAACCTTGTCATGCCCCGCTAACTAAAATATGTGAGAACAAACACTCACATGAAATGATGCGGTTTTAGAACCGAATCGCCGTTTGGTCTTCACCGCACGAACTGGTAAAGATCATCGAATCATCCCATGGATCGGTTTTTTAAATCGCCTGACTATCAGGTCCATAATAAGCACAATTCTGAATCTCCCTGTCACCCCCGCTAATAAAAATACACTATTACGGGTACATGACGAGAGCCGGCGATGTATTATTATTAATACGCTAAGCCTTAAAACAAGAAAGTTCAATACATTAAAGTTATAACATATTCCAGCTTTACTACACAAGTACAAAATGTCACAAAAGTCTGCATTATTACATTAAAGAAAACAAATTACATAAAACATAAGATTCTCACAATTAAAAGTGGATGTAACACTAGTCCTAAAGTTCTGTCACGTGCTCGAAGTACTCCTGGTCCTGAGGTGTTTCTGAACCTGGATCTGAGTAAGCAAACTTAGGGTCGTCAATAAGCGACCTATTGAGTGGTAAAAAAAGGGGAAAGATGCAATAACATGTACATATATAGAACTCAAGACATCACTAATAACATGGCATGCATTACATCAGAAAATATAAGATAAATATGCGTGAAAGTGACATATGTTAACAGTTTAACATGTACATGCCTACTATATTTTTTTTATACAGTAATTTATCATCAAAAGTATGCTATAGAATGTTGTTATCTGAAATTGATAGATAGAGACAGGTTCCGTGCTTTTGGTGGGTCCCGTACATAGCCGGGACCATGACCTCAGATGTCTGGGGCTGAACCAGGCCCGTACTGTTAGGTACTCAGTAATAGTAACAGTAACAGTAGTAATATCAGATGGATACCAGTCATCCCCAGGAATCCTGCAGTGGAACGCTCATTTCGGTTACGCAACCTATATCCTAAGTCCACACAAAATACCGATATCATCTCCTCTATTAATTTTCCCACTCAGTGAAAGTATTAATATGTCAGTGTTACCTAAATAACTAGACTCAATCAATATCAGTGCGTATATCAAAGTACACATGGCAACAGTATTTTCCAGTAATTTCGGTAACACAAATTCTTTTATCTCATATAATATGCATGCATAACTATCAAATATCATAAGTTAATCCAATGTAATATTCAAGATGATTTGTCTAATTTTCTGGATTTTTTTGTATTAATAATTATTTTTAATCCATTTTCTCTAAAAAGCAACCATTTAATAATTTCACACAAAATTTATAGTTATTCATCTACAACATATAAAATGATTATATGCAGGACATAAATAAACATTAAAGAGCAAAAACATATCACTAAAATTATTTCATGAACATTACAATTTTCTAACTATTTTACATGCTTGAATTTTAAATTAGCAATTAAACAATTGTTTTTTAAATAAATAAATGCATAAATTATAAATTTTGCAGTGATAAAATATAGTCATGCAAAAATAGTTAAAAAACACTCACCTGAGATTGTCACGGATCCGAATATTGAAGTTGTAAATTAACTCGGCAATCTATATTTAATTTAAATAATAATTATAAGAAATATTAAATTTTGAGATATTCTAAGTGATATGACTATAAAAAATAATTATACAGAGTTACATTTCAGTTGCTAATTTTACAAGAAATTTTCTGAAATTTTCTGATTTTTTGGATTTTTTGAATTAATTTAAGCGTAAAATCAATTAAAAATTCATAACGGGTCTGTTAGTTACAGTAACGGGTCTGCTACAGTATTGGGTCTGAATCTGAGTCTGGGTTTGGGTCTGCTACAGTATTATTGCTACAGTATTATGCTACATCATTATTTATTTTATTTTATTTATTTTATTTTCCTTTTGCTTTTCTCTTTTTTTTTATACAGGACCGGCTCTGAAAACAGACCCGAACCCGGGTATGTGCCATCCCAGCTAGGCTGGGCCTGGCCTGGCCTAGCTCAACCAGGTCCAAGCTTGGCCTGGCCTACCTCTGCTGCTCTCGGCCAGTGCATAGATTTATTATTTTTTCTTCTAAATAAAATTTTAAAAATTCATTAAAAATAGTGATAATTAGGGGACATATCTAGGGTATCCTACCAAATATTTTTGTGATTTTAGAACTTGTTTATCATGCTGAAATTTGTAGAAGAATAGAATATTTGCAGGTGTTCGATGAAATGCCTAAACGAAAATAAAATCTCATAGTTTGAGATTTACTTACCAGAAACGCTTCCCTTCAGTCTGAGTAAGTCCCCTTCACGTCCAGCAAATCTCTGATCTTCTTCTAATTGAGTTTGAGGAGGTGATATGAGAAAAGAAGATGTAGAGAATAGGATTTTTTTTCTAGAGTTTTGTAAAGAGATGAATGATGTATATATAAATCCCCCTACTTATAATCTCACTCTGAAATTCATGCCTTAAGGTCAGGGGAAGTTTTAAAGAGTGGGACCAAGTGGGAGAGAAGATGGAGGAGAAGTTAGGGAGAGTGGGAGAAAGTGGGGGAGGAGAAGTTATTGTTGTGTAGGGTTAAATATAAAAGTATCAGAGTAAACATTACAAATAAGTGTGGCCTCTTGGTAAAGTCATTGGGCTCTTAGGCTTGGGTGCTTGGGTTCAAAATTTGGTCTTAACAAAAATATGGTACTTTTTATTTTCATTTTATTTTAAGTGATAAGCCATCTTACATGGTTTTGGGCCTAAACTCGATTCATTTCAATTCATTCTTTCTTTTTCTTTCTTTTGTTAAACAATTATTAATCACTTTAATACTATAATATAAAATTATTACATAGTATTTACTACGGTATTAGTGAACATGGATGTTACACTCCCGGTTGTAAGTTCACCTAGAGGGGGGGTGAATAGGTGATGGCTAATCTAATGGTCACTTATGAACAAATAATGCGGAATTAAAACTAAGTTGACCAAATTAAACTTCTTTTTAATTGAACACTTATGTATAACACAAGAGTGTTGCCGAATTCCCCTTGCGAGGCTCTGGACAAACTCCTCTAGATTCCCCTTGAATGGGTTGAGGTGCCGCGTTGGCTCTCTTGGTTGAATACTAGTGTTAATAACAATCCCAAGCAAGTATAGCAATTATGAGCACAAAGGTATATCATGCATATAAGAGATAAAGACTATAAAGTAATGCAAGATATAAGTGAGACAAAAAGAGTAAGAGAGCAAGAGTGAGCAATCGCAAACACAAAGGGTTTGTTTCGAGGTTCGAGCACACTTGCTCTACATCCCCGCCTTCGACACACGAAGGATTTCCACTATGCACGATCCAACCGGATCTCTCCTTGGTGCCGCAACACCTACAAGCCCTCGGACTCCCAAAGTCCCTTACACACCACAAGCCCACCGGCTCGTCGAGGCCGCACCTCGTACAACAAGTCCGCACCCGAACTCAAAACACCAACGAGCACACTTGCCCGTTTCCTCAAATACAAAGAAAGATCTTGGTGATCTAAACACTTGATCACCTAACAAAACTCTCACTACAACACTCCTATAGGATAGATATAACTATGGATGCTCAAGTGTAGTGTGAGAAATCAAGGAAAGAACTTTGATGGAAAACTCAAGAAATCACAATAAACACTCTCTTGATAAAATCCCTTTTGATAGGAAATATTGGCACTCTATTTTGTGGAGAAAACTCTGCTAAAAGAATGGAAATAACTGGACAAAAGTTCTCCTAAAATCTTGGCTTCAAACAATGACAAAACCCCCTTTTATAGAGGTCAGAAAAATCTGACCGTTGGGGTCTGTCAGAGCTGCCGGTCGACCGCCCGGTCGACCGGTAACGGTCAAAAATCTGACCGTTACAGCCTCCGGTCGACTGGCCCGGTCGACCGAGAAGAACAAAGAGCACTGCTCTCAGTTCCGGTCGACCGGCCCGGTCGACCGCGCAAAACTGCTAGACTTGCACAGTTTTGTGCACGTCGGTCGACCGGCCCGGTCGACCGACCTCTGTGCAATGGGTTAACTTGGAGCACAGTTTGAGGTCTAAAACGTTCGAAGTTGGGAATAAGTATATAGGATGCATTTGTAGATATTGAAGTCTTCTTTCTAATGCAACTTAAATCAAATCAATATCAATTCGGAATTGAAAGTTATCAAAAAAATACTAAAAGGTATCAAATCAGAAACTGAAAACTGTTTTTCAGACTTCAACCCAATATTTGACATTCTTAACATTTAAATCAGAAGATGATTATTGAATATTAAATGTAGCTCTGAAAGTCATCTTTAAAATGCAATATAAATCATGTTAATTGAATATAGGAATCAAAAGTTATGACTAGAAAACTAAAAGTGTGTCGAGCAGATCAGCAGGACGGACGAGAGTTCTAAAAAGGTTTTGGTTAAAAACAAATGTATATTTGAAACACCAAAAACTAAAACGGTATTTTTCTAAAACTAAAAATCTTTTATGAAAACACATAAATCAAGAGTGTGTGTGTGATATGAACTTGAGCAATCCACCAACTATCTATCCTTTACATTTTAACTAAAACAAACAAAAATCTTATACCTAGACACAAGTCTTCATCTTCTTGAAGTCTTCCCTTGAAGTCTTCTCATCTTCTTGACTTGGTCCACATGCAATCCACCGAGCTCATCTCTAGATGTGGTCTTGATGCATAGGCTCGTGAATCGACCGGTGCTAGCTTCCAACTTGACATTTTATCTTTTGTTGAAGCTCCACACCTACTAAGATCTTGATAAGGAATCTGTCACTAATTAAACACAAGATCATTAGTAAACATAACTTCATGAGTTGATCATCATCAAAACTAGGGTGATAGGCCTTTGGGCCAACAATCTCCCCCTTTTTGATGATGACAAAACTCATGAAGTTATATATGCATGGATTAAAGTAAAGCTTCAAAGAAGCTCCCCCTTAACTCATGCATATCAAATAAATGATAAAGATATGACAATGAAGCACATGACATGTATGCAAATGAATGGAGATAACACAAAAAAAAAATCTTTTTCTCCTATTATTTGCAAACCAATACAAAAAAACATATATGCATAACTAACAGGAAGACAAATACTTCTCCCCCTTAAGTAAAGAAAACATGCATATATACTCAAATACTTCTCCCCCTTTTTGTCAATCATCAACAAAGGGTTCAAAGTAAAATCAAATCAAAAAAAATTTTCTCCCCCTTTTTGTCAAAAACAAAGAAATAAGGAGGGGTATACAAATCAACCAATAAAGATTTATATGCGATATACATTCATGAAGAGGAAGACGTTAAGTTAGCTTCCCTACAATGTGCATTGCATGAAAGAGGGATGTGAAGCCCTAATTCACACAACACAACTATGTAATGCATAGAAGGAGATGTGAAGCTCCCCCTACACACGTATATCATATAAAGAAGAGATGTTAAGCTCCTCAATTTATAATATACTCAACATGAATCTATATGTAAGAGAGATGTTAAGCTCTCCTTGCATATAGGAAATACAAAACAAAACATTTTTAATTTTTCTTTATCAAAACAAAATTTTGAACTTTTCCCAATAAAACAAATTTTGAACCAATCATAATTTGTAATTTTGATACCAATAGAAAATAGCACTTGAAGATGTGTGATATCAAGTTATCATTGCAAAAAAAATTTTTTTTGTTTCAAACATATTGATATCAATTGTAATCATATAACAAATTTGAAGTTGAGGCCTATTGATACCAAATGAAAGATCTAAAATAAAATCTTTTTATTTTTCATAAGCTTATGCATAGCTAATATAAGGTGTGAACTTAGCATAAACTTTTTGTGCTTTTAAGAATGTAAATCAATTGTAAAGCAGGCACAAGAAAATCATATATATGTATGTGAATAGATAAGACCAATTTGAAAATTAGGGCATACATATATAGGAACCAAAATGTGAGTAATATACCAATTATAAAATTAACACTGTAAATCATGTATATACTCATAACCAAAAATTGGTAGGTTTAAAAGATAGTTATGTTTAAGCACTACCAAAATTTGAAGAATAAATAACTAGTTATAAATAATTTTGAAAAACTAGTTAAAGATCCTTCAAAAACATGAAATCATATGTTATTCATGAATTATACTAAATACATACAAGTTTAAGCACGCATAGTCCATAAAGCTCAAAAATTATTTTTTATTATAAAAGATGAGTGTTCAAAGGTTATGTAAATGGTATTTTCATGAAAATAGAAAGTGAAGCATGAATCTCATGAAAATCTTATTTTTCATCTTAAAACAAATCATATATTTTTCATAAAGTATTTTGTATTTAGCAATGCTTTATGAAAATAGTCATTCAAGCTCAAAAAGATCATAAATCACATTTTGTTGTACAAATCAAAAACATGAAAAATCATTTTTTTTATTATTATTTATTTAAAATACTAATCTTCATGGTATATGTATGATTTATCCAATTCTAACAATATGCATACATATCCCAAATATGAAAAGAGTCCAATATATATTGCATGAAGGCAAATGACTCAAGGGGTATACATGTACATTTATTAGATTTGAATTAAACACACATATACATGAAGTAAGATCAAAGATAGGCATAACAAGTATAAATGACCGAATCATCAAAACTAGCCTATACATATGCATATAGTGGATACAAATGAGCATGAAGTTCAAATATGTATGAGTCAATTGTAGTTCACTATTCATATATGTATAAATGCAAGTTTTGACATATTCTACATTTAAGCATGTAAATGCCACATGAAGTACCCAAAAAAAAATATGAACATGCTACATGAAATTAAAAGCATGTGCATAAATGAAATAGGAGTTTAGAAATCGTTACCAACTCCAAAGTTCCTAGCATGGTGGTTGACCCACCAAAAATTCCTTGATAGCGGTGCTCCAAGTATGTGTCATTTTAGTTCAAATGCACCCACCATCAAGGCACCAAATCTCTCACGTTTTGAGAGATTCCTCACCTACATCAAATACACAAGGTGGGGATTTTGGTACCCATATTTTCTTGGGTCCTATGGGGTTAGTCTTGTAAGGAACCCAAGCATTTTTATTTTTATCAAAAATAAGAACATTTAACCTTTCATAACAAAATTTTCTTAGATGGCCTTTGCGACCACAATGTGTACATGTGTACACCTTAGCATACTTATGAGTGGGAGTGTGAGCATGATGTGCATCATAAGCATGGTCATGATGATGATGTGCATGAGTATGAGGAACTTGTTTCTTTTGAAACAAGGATTCCAATCTAGTATGATTGAATGCACATGAGCTCAAATTAGAGCTCAAATTATCAATTTTATTTTTCAAATTTTTAATCTCATTTTGATCAATGTGTGCATGAGAAGCATGATGAGATATAGAATCACTTTTCTTTTTCTTTTGTGAAACAAAATCTTTTTCTTTTTCACAAATTTTTCTTTTCAAAGATTTATTTTCTTGAAAAACATCTTCCTTTTGTTTTTCCACCAAATCAATCTTATTTTTCAAAATCATATTTCCTTCACATAAAACACTCAATTTAGACATTAAGGAAATATTCTCATTTTTCAAATCTTCATTTTCTTTTTCTAAGCATGCCATTTTATTTTCTAAAGAATCTTTATCATTAAGCATGGCATCAAAATTCTTTTTCAAAATTTTATTATCTTTTTCTAAACATGCAATGTTACTTCTAAAAGAGTCATGTTCTACATGCATGCAATCAAGTTCCTTTTTCAAATTTTTATTTTTCTTTTTAATCATGTCATATTTTTCAAGCACAAGATGACAAAAGGTAACAAGCTCATCATATGACATGTCTACATCCTCATCATCGGATTCGGTGTTTACCTCAAGGGGGTTATCCCCTTGGACCATATAGCATACGTTGGAGATGTCGCTTCCAACGTCCGAATCGCTCCCCGCATAGTATAGGTCCTTTTCGCCAAGGGAGGTGATGATGTTCCAAGCTACAAAAGCCGATTCAACATTAGAAACCCTAGATAAATAATCATCATTTAGGGTTGACTTAATAGCATGAAGGGCTTTTGCATTAGCCTCAATGTTCTTACCATCTAAAGAATAAGCATTATTAGTAGTGGCAAGATAGACATGAAATCCTAAGGCTTTGAAGTACAATGACATCTTAACCTTCCAAATTTGGATGTTAAGGATGTCAAAGATGGGTGGTGACATGAAGTCCATGGTGTGTGTACAAATCTTGTGATTAGCCTAAAAGAGGATCTTTAACTCTTAGGTTGTTAGACCCAATATCAAGAGCACTAGCTCTGATACCAATTGTAAGTTCACCTAGAGGGGGGGTGAATAGGTGATGGCTAATCTAATGGTCACTTATGAACAAATAATGCGGAATTAAAACTAAGTTGACCAAATTAAACTTCTTTTTAATTGAACACTTATGTATAACACAAGAGTGTTGCCGAATTCCCCTTGCGAGGCTCTGGATAAACTCCTCTAGATTCCCCTTGAATGGGTTGAGGTGCCGCGTTGGCTCTCTTGGTTGAATACTAGTGTTAATAACAATCCCAAGCAAGTATAGCAATTATGAGCACAAAGGTATATCATGCATATAAGAGATAAAGACTATAAAGTAATGCAAGATATAAGTGAGACAAAAAGAGTAAGAGAGCAAGAGTGAGCAATCGCAAACACAAAGGGTTTGTTTCGAGGTTCGAGCACACTTGCTCTACATCCCCGCCTTCGACACACGAAGGATTTCCACTATGCACGATCCAACCGGATCTCTCCTTGGTGCCGCAACACCTACAAGCCCTCGGACTCCCAAAGTCCCTTACACACCACAAGCCCACCGGCTCGTCGAGGCCGCACCTCGTACAACAAGTCCGCACCCGAACTCAAAACACCAACGAGCACACTTGCCCGTTTCCTCAAATACAAAGAAAGATCTTGGTGATCTAAACACTTGATCACCTAACAAAACTCTCACTACAACACTCCTATAGGATAGATATAACTATGAATGCTCAAGTGTAGTGTGAGAAATCAAGGAAAGAACTTTGATGGAAAACTCAAGAAATCACAATAAACACTCTCTTGATAAAATCCCTTTTGATAGGAAATATTGGCACTCTATTTTGTGGAGAAAACTCTGCTAAAAGAATGAAAATAACTGGACAAAAGTTCTCCTAAAATCTTGGCTTCAAACAATGACAAAACCCCCTTTTATAGAGGTCAGAAAAATCTGACCGTTGGGGTCTGTCAGAGCTGCCGGTCGACCGCCCGGTCGACCGGTAACGGTCAAAAATCTGACCGTTACAGCCTCCGGTCGACTGGCCCGGTCAACCGAGAAGAACAGAGAGCACTGCTCTCAGTTCCGGTCGACCGGCCTGGTCGACCGCACAAAACTGCTAGACGTGCACAGTTTTGTGCACGTCGGTCGACCGGCCCGGTCGACCGACCTCTGTGCAATGGGTTAACTTGGAGCACAGTTTTGAGGTCTAAAACATTCGAATTGGGGAATAAGTATATAGGATGAATTTGTAGATATTGAAGTCTTCTTTCTAATGCAACTTAAATCAAATCAATATCAATTCGGAATTGAAAGTTATCAAAAAAATACTAAAAGGTATCAAATCAGAAACTGAAAACTGTTTTTCAGACTTCAACCCAATATTTGACATTCTTAACATTTAAATCAGAAGATGATTATTGAATATTAAATGTAGCTCTGAAAGTCATATTTAAAATGCAATATAAATCATGTTAATTGAATATAGGAATCAAAAGTTATGACTAGAAAACTAAAAGTGTATCGAGCAGATCAGCAGGACGGACGAGAGTTCTAAAAAGGTTTTGGTTAAAAACACATGTATATTTGAAACACCAAAAACTAAAACGGTATTTTTCTAAAACTAAAAATATTTTATGAAAACACATAAATCAAGAGTGTGTGTGTGATATGAACTTGAGCAATCCACCAACTATCTATTCTTTACATTTTAACTAAAACAAACAAAAATCTTATACCTAGACACAAGTCTTCATCTTCTTGAAGTCTTCCCTTGAAGTCTTCTCATCTTCTTGACTTGGTCCACATGCAATCCACTGAGCTCATCTCTAGATGTGGTCTTGATGCATAGGCTCGTGAATCGACCGGTGCTAGCTTCCAACTTGACATTTTATCCTTTGTTGAAGCTCCACACCTACTAAGATCTTGATAAGGAATCTGTCACTAATTAAACACAAGATCATTAGTAAACATAACTTCATGAGTTGATCATCATCAAAACTAGGGTGATAGGCCTTTGGGCCAACACCGGTATCGTATTGGGATCTCATCAAATAGGTCCGAGACGCTGTAACACGCAATCGAACACAGAGAGGGAGAGGAATTAACACCCACACACGTACGTATACATGTATACACATAAATACATATCATAATTACCCAAGCACACATTACATATAATTAAACATACACATTTAAATACACATATACACTTACATATACCCATAAATACATACAAACACTCGCACAACACACACTTAGCATGCACATGAATTTAGCACACACAATTATAAATACATCATCACATTAATAGACACACACCCATATATTAAATCATGTATGCACTTAATTAAATACTCACCTATATCCACACACAAATTAACACACTTCCATATTATTACATACATACCCCTACACACAATCCCAACACACACACATTAATACCTACATGTAAATAATTACACATACACATAAATGAACACAAATTTATTGTACACAAAATGAGGGAGGGGAGAAAGGAACTCACGGCAGGCCGTGGTGCTCGCAGGCGGAGGCGGAGACCACGGAGGGTGTCGACAGCTCGCCGGAGCGACCGCGGAGAAGATCGAGGTGCCGTGGATTGGCTCCGAAGTCGCGCTCGCCGGAGAGAGGGGCTGCCACATGGGCTACTGGTGGGTTCGACTGCACATGAAGAAGATGGGATCTCATGGTGGATGGCTTGGAGGTGCTTGGGGTGAGGCTTACGTGCGCCATGGAGGAGGAGAAGGCGCCACGGGGGTTGGAGGTTGATGTATGCACATAGGGCAACCATGGTGGGATGGATGAAGGGGGGCACGACAAGGCTTGGAGGTGTTATCTCGGCTACATGGTGTGGAGGGGGTGTTGCCACGGGGGTCTGCCGCAAACCAAGAAGGGGAGGATGGAGGGCAAGGGCACAGGGGAGTAATGCGCGGTGACGTGGTGGCCGGCTCGCGCTCCAGCGGAGGGGAAGGATGGGCTCCGGGGTGTTGCCGTGGGTTGAACAGAGGGTTGCTGCCATGGGGAGGGGTGGTGCGTGAGGATGGTAGAGTGATGAAGAGGGGTGATGGCTGTGAAGGAACAAAAAAAGAAGATGAATATGATGGTGGCGGCATGGAAGGGATGGAGGGATAGGTTAGGTTTATTAATTAGGGTTTAGTTTAAGATTATATATATAGGTGGTGATTAATGGGTTTGGGTTTCGGGTCAAATGGGTATATGGGTATTGGGATCATGTGAATTGGGTCTAATGGGTATATAGGGTATAGGCTATAAGGTAATGGAATTTAAGAAATTGAGAAAATAAAGATAATTAAAGTTTGGGTTTTGAATGGGCAAAAGTAGAGTGGGAAGACAATAGAAGTTTATGAGCAAGAAAAATGAATTAGAAATAAATGAAAGTGGGCTTGATAGGATGGGCAAGGCAAAACTAATAATAATAATAACAAAAAAAAATAGTAATAGTATTTATCATGACAATAATAATATTAAGGATAATAACAAGAGCAAAAATAGTATATAAATATCATACATACGTATACTTATACATATACAAGAATAGATTAATCAATAATAACACTAATAATGATTTACAATAATAACAATAATAGTAATTACAACAATTAAGAATAATGACACTAATAATAACAATAATAATAATAAAAATAATAGTCTTAATGAAATGATAATGATAATAATAATAGTCATAAATCAAGTTAATAAAATAAAAGTATAATAAATTGTAAATACATAGAAAAATTAAAAATATAGTATTTTAAACTCGGAGTATTACATTCTACCCACCTTATATAAATTTCGTCCTCGAAATTTCTATAAAGCAGGGAATAATAAAAAATTCAAGTTAAGGGAGAAGATAAGGCTTCCACGTCGCTTTTCACCACATCATGGGTTAACCACGCTTCCGCTGCGCGCTTTGATCTCTGTCGACTTAGATATGGAGTGATTAAACTCAGGAGATGAAAATCAGGAAAATAGAATTGAGAAGAGGATAGGAATCAATATGAAAATCCGGATTACTCTAAAGAGTTGGAATCAGGGATATCAAAAGATCAAGAGATGGATATCCAAAGAGAGGACGATCAATTCTCAAGTGGACTGATCTCATAGTGAATAGTATATATATATATATATATATATATATATATATATATATATATATATATATATATATATATATATATATTGCAGTATAATATAACTTGTATCAGCTCACTGATATGAACTAGGTTCTCAAACATGGCTCTGATACCAACCCTGTCATGTTCCGCTTCCCAAAATACGAGAAAACAGAGTCGCGAGGAGAGTCGACAACATATATACGCGAGGAAAATACCCCACGCATATATGCTAAGTCTAAAGTAACCTGAACAATGTATAAAATTCACTAATTAAGATCAATATCACTGCAATACTACATATAGATGTCGACACATGTATCAATAAATACGAAAATGGAATAATAATGAGTCTGGTATAAATAAGGAATCAAGGAAACGACGGAATAAAAGAAATAAGAATATCAGTAATCAAATAGGGAGAACTCCAGGCTCCTCGCAACATGTCCGGACTCATCGAACACCTGACCAATAATATGAAACATCCAGTATCTGGACGTGTAAATACAGGGTCGTTAGGAAGCGACCTAATGAGTGTGTAAGAAAAAAAAAGAAAGGTGCTCATGCATATAAACAATGTGTACATAATGATAAACAGTACTGGAATAAGACATATATAACATATGAAATATGAACAGAGAGCAATAAAGTCAGTCAATAAAGAAATCAAATGTCAAATCAGGTCAGGTGTCTATCACAATCTATATATCTATATCATGTGGGAAGAATAAATCATGCTAGGATCCAGTGTACAATCAGGTGTCTATTATAACATATATATATATATATATATATATATATATATATATATATATATATATATATATATATATATGTTCAGTCTGTAATATCAATATAAGATTTCAGTTTTGCTATATGTAATAAACGCATCCCATACTATGCCTATCACACGTGTCAATCAGGGTCTTAAGTCATTGAAACTGATTGGTTAGAGACATTGTCCATGCTTTAGGTGGGTCCTGTACATACCCGGGACCACGGCCCAGATGCCTGGCGCTGAACTAGGCCCTACTGTTAGGTAGTCAGTAACAGTACTTACAGTATCACTGTGGAACAATACTCATAGTAACACTGTGGAATAATAAACAGATAAGATGTCAGTCATCCCCCAGAACCCTGTAGTGGAACCGTATACCGGCTGCGCATCCTGTATCCTAGGTCCACCCAAAATACAGACGCTGTCTCTTTCATCAATTTCTCCAATCTCAATATAAGTTCTCCATTTATATTATTATTTAATTCAGTTAAAACAATCAATATCCATGTTACCTATAATACTGAGATGATACAGTGACAGTAACAATACACTATATCAGTAAACAGTAATCGTATACACGGTGAACAATAACAGTAACAGTAATAGTGAACAGTAACAGTAACCATGTATAGGATAAACAAAGAACTGTTCAGGGTGTTATGGTCAAACAATACTTTCCCAGTAACTTTCAGTAACATGAATTAATACTAGTAAGAGTCATGCACCATCTAATCAATGTACAATCTCATAAAAAACTGATCAACATCTCATCACTCATACTGGATAAATAATGAATCCATCAACTCATAATCTTGATACAGTCATCGTAAACATCAGATATCAATATATGTCAAGGTAATCCGGCACAGTAAACCATAAGTTCAATGAATCAATAACCAGTTCTTTCATCGCTACCAATCTGTTTTAATCCTCTAAATCACCAATAACTAAGATCAAAAAGTACTGTTATCAAACTCAGAATATATAATATGGTTACTGATACCAATGAAATCATTCTCACAGTAACTCTATCTCTATAACCATATAACTGAAATAGTCAAGAACCAATTATGAAGAGAGGTCTACTAAATATCATCAAAGTCAACTAGATCAACAAATACCAAAATCATATCCAAATAATGAAACGTCCTCAAGCGACATGAAACCCAGAATAGTTTATATCTAAAAATCAACATCAAAAGATCGTCAATACTCAAACAGTATAATCAAGGGTAAAATCGGGAATACTCACAAATATCAATCCAACTACATTAATCATCAGAACACTAGTCAAAATCATCTGAAACGAACGCTAAGCTCATGTCAATCAACTCAGCAGTATATCTCTCCTCTACATGATCAGTATATTCATCTTTTAAGTCACTGATATATTCAGATCCCAACATATAAAGTGCATAATCATCTATATCTAACCAATCATCACTATCCAATCTGATTAAAATCATCATATATTCTCACCACCATTAAGCTCATTCACAATATCCAGAAATTCAAGTAATTAATCAGTTATGTATATACATGCACCAGATCAGGTCAAGCCAATCTACGCTAGGTCAAGTCTACCACAATCAAGTCCACTGATCAAATCCAATGTAAAGAATATAAAACTCAGGTCAACTCCAACTCTAACCAAGTCAATACCAATTCAAGTATCGATAAATCGATCTATCGATAAGATAACATCATATATGACACTTTCTCAATATCCACAGGAGTTCTAGTCAGAAGAATCACCAAACAATTTGTCCGACAAATAGTTCACATAAAAATAGGCCGCTTATCCTCAAATATGAACTAGGTCAACTGATCAGTAGATCAAACTAAGTCACAGTATAAGGTATACTATAACTAGTCTAGAATAAAAAGTGGTAATCCTCTGCACATGTAATAATGCTGATAAATGCTCATATCAATTAAATAAATAAGGTGAATACTCACCAATGTCTTCGGAAGGAATACAGGCAATCATACTAGTAAAATATATCAATTGGTCACATAAAATGATAAAAATAACTACATGAACACCTATAGGCAATAGTAAATAAGGAAAATATGTGAGAACAAACACTCACATGAAATGACGCGGTTTTAGACCCGAATCGCTGTCTGGTCTTCATCGCGCGAACTGGTACAGATCCCCGAATCATTTCATGGATCGGTCTTCGAATCGTCTGACTATCGGATCCATAACGAGCACAACTCTGAATCTCCCGATATCGTGTTTGGATCTCATAACGGATCGCTGTAACACGCAATCGAACACAGAGAGGGAGAGGAATCAACACACACATACGTATACAAGTATACACATACATACATATCATAATTACCCAAGCACACATTCCATATAATTATACATACACATTTAAATACACATATACACTTACATATACCATAAATACACACAAACACTCACGCAACACACACTTAGCATGCACATGAATTTAGCACACACACAATTATAAACACATCATCACATCAATAGACACACACCAATATATTAAAGCATGCATGCACTTAATTTAATACCCACCCACATCCACACACAAATTAACACACTTCCACATTATTACATACATGCCCCTACACATAATACCCAACACACACATATTAATACCTACATGTTAATAATTACACATACACATAAATGAACACAAATTCATTGTACACAAAATGAGGAAGGGGAGAAAGGAACTCATTGCATGGGGGAGTCACGGCCGGTCGTGGTGCTCGCCGGCGGAGACAGAGGCCGTGGAGGGTGTCGATGGCTCGCCGGAGCGGTCGTAGAGAAGATCAGGGTGCTGCGGATTAGCTCCGAAGTGTTCGCACTCGCCGAAGAGAGGGGGTTGCCACATGGGCTGCTGGTAGGTGCGGCTGCACATAAAGGAGACGGGATCTCATGGTGGATGGCTTGGAGGTGCTTGGGGTGAGGCTTGCGCGCGCCATGGAGGAGAAGAGGGTGCCACGGGGGTTGGAGGTTAACGTGTGCACATGGGGCAACCATGGTGGGATGGATGACGGGGGGCACGACAAGGCTTGGAGGTGTGATCTCGGCTACATGGTGAGGAGGGGGTGTTGCCGCGGGGGTCTGCCCATAAGCCAAGGAGGGGAGGATAGAGGCCAAGGGTGCAGGGGAGTAATGCGCGTGACGTGGTGGCCGGTTCGCGCTCCAGCGGAGGGGGAGGATGGGATCTGGGGTGTTGTCGTGGCTTGAACAGAGGGTTGCTGCCATGTGGAGGGGTGATGAGTGAGGATGGTATAGTGATGAAGGGGGTGATGGCTGTGAAAGAAAAAAAAAGGAAGATGAATATGATGGTGGCAGCATGGAAGGGAGGGAGGGATAGGTTAGGTTTATTAATTAGGGTTTAGTTTAAGATTATATATATAGGAGGTGATTAATGGGTTTGGGTTTCGGGTCAAATGGGCATATGGGTATTGGGATCATGTGAATTGGGTCTAATGGGTTTAGGGTCAAGGGTAATGGGTATATAGGGTATAGGCTATAAGGTAATTGGCTTTAAGAAATTGAGAAAATAAAGATAATTAGAGCTTGGGTTTTGTATGGGCAAAAATAGAGTGGGAAGATAATAGAAGTGTATGGGCTAGAAAAATGAACTAGAAATAAATGAAAGTGGGCTTGATAGGATGGGCTAGGCTTGGAAACTAATAATAATAATAACAAAAAAATAGTAATAGTATTTATCATGACAATAATAATATTAAGGATAATAACAAGAGCAAAAATAGTATATAAATATCATACATACATATACTTATACATATACAAGAATAGATTAATCAATAATAATACTAATAAGGATTTACAATAATAATAACAATAGTAATTACAACAATTAAGAATAATGACACTGTTAATATCAATAATAAAAATAAAATTAATAATCTTAATGAAATGATAATGATAATAATAATAGTCATAAATCAAGTTAATAAAATAAAAGTATAGTAAAAATTTGTAAATACATAGAAAAATTAAAAATACAGTATTTTAAATTAGGGATATTAAAAATCTTGTAAGATTCTTCGGAGGACCACTCATAACTGAGAGCTTAAAATCGCGTATGAAAGTCTTGGGATAGCGGTAACATGACTGGATGTGCCTGGAAGAAAATTACTTTGTAAATGGCTCGAATTGCTTGAAATGGGTTCGAAATGACTTTTGAATTATTAACGGGTCTGCAGAACTATGCTGTTGCAGGTCAGCACTATAAGGGGTCAGACTTTAGTTATGATAGTCAGATCTGCTAGTGTAATACCCGTATTTTGTAATACATGATCTAATAATAATAATAGTATTTTAATATGTGTATATATATTTTGTATTATGAAATTATTTATTATTTAGTAAGAGTTATTATTATTTTATGTGGTTTTCATAACTAATAGTTATAAATTCTATTATTACTATTATTGGTGACTATTATTAGTTGTTGCAACTATTAATTCATTGGGATTATTATCATTTATTATTGTGTTGTAATTATCATTCTTATTATTAAATTATTATTACTATTACTATGTTAACTGATAATTAGCATTTTAATTATGATTATTCTTTATTACTATTATTATATGTTGAGTACTATTGTTATTGTGTTGTTGTTGTTATTATTATTAATATCTTTTCCTTTTTCCAAGCCTATCCCCAACCCATTACCCAAGACCCAATAACCCAATACCCTTTATCCAAACCCATAACCATCCTATCTTAATCCCAACTATTATAAGCTTTTCTCAACCTATCTCTTTCTCCCCTACAAACACAGCCACACCTTTCATCACCACCATGGAAGGGCCGAGCCACCTCTTCCTTGGCACTATCTCCTCCTCGACTCCATCTCACACAACCACCCACCAGTGTCACCACCTCTATGTCCACCATCCCCTCTTGCTCATCTTCTCCATATGCGCCAAACCCAACGCTATACCATCGTACCCCACAGCCCACGACAGCCTTCCCACCTCCGGCGCATGCTTGAGCCCCTCCTTGTGCACCTCCTTGCCGAGTACCACCCCGGACATCTCTGTGCAGGCCACCTAAATCCTCCCCTTCATATTGTCACACCACTCCCCTTGTAAGCCCTATCCACGGCCACATATCCGCGACCCGCCGCGGGGCCTTCTCTACGCAAGCCCATCCCCTTGCGCGTGCACTCCCTCGAGCAGCCGTCGCTTCTATGTCAGCAACCGCGAGCTCCGCGGCAAATCTCGGAGCTCTTCAAGCAACCGGCCTACCCCACCTCTCTTTCTTGGCCGAGCCCGAGCTCTCCCCATCTCCCTTTCAGGTTTCTCTTTCTCCCCCCTCTCTCTCACTCTCTGTATTGTGTGTAATGTATATAGTGTGTGGGGTGTTTTAATTAATGTGCTTGCTATGTGTGTGTAGTTGTGTGCGTGCGTGTATTTTGTTAAGTGAATAGGTGTGTGCATTAATTCATGTATGTTGTATTTTATGTGTATGCATGGATGTATACATGAGTGTGTGTGTGTATTCAATATATGTGTTAATGTACATGTGCATGTGTGTTTAGGTGTGGGTGCGTGAGTGTGTTTAGGTGTGTGGGTAAGTGTATATTGTATATATACGTATGTATTAGTGTGTATATGTATAGTTTTGTGTATAAGTGTATGCGTGTATAGTTATGTGTATGTATGTGTGTACACGTGTGTGTGTGTACGGGTGTATACCAGTGAATGGGATTTTTGTGTTCATGTGAATACATGGGTGTTTGTTGTGTATGTTACAGCGATTACGGACTCGTTCGTGCGATCTGATCTCAGTAACGGGAGATTCAGATTTGTGCCCGTCATGGACCATATATACTGGCGATTCGAAGACTGACCAATGAGATGATTCGGAGATCCGTACCAGTTCGTGCAATGAAGACCAGATGACGATTCGAATCCAAAATCGCGTCATTTTATGTGAGTATTTGTTCTTATATTATTTCTTTATTTGCTGTTACCAGTAGGTATTCATGTATCTATTCGTATTATTTTATGTGATCGTCTGATATATTTTACCAGTATGATTATGCGTATAATTTCATGAGATATCAGTAAGCATTCACTTTAATTATATAGCTTATCTGAGCGCTTATCAGCGTCATTTCATGTGTTAGTTGTTCGACGTTATTGACTTAGGCCCAGTATTGATATATCCTAGACTGTTACTTATTTCGATCTATAGATTGGCTGGTCTAGTTCATATTTGAGGGTAGGTGGCCTATTTTTATGTGAAATATTTGTCGAACAAATTGCTGCACTGTCGTTGGGAGGAGAGAGAAAGGAAAAGAGAAAAATGGAGAAGAAAAAAAAGAAGAGGGAAGAAGAAAAGAGAAGGGAGGAGTAGAATGTAGAAGGCGGGGAAAAAGAAAAAGAAAAAGGAAAAGGAAAAGGAAAAGGAAAAGAAAATGGAAAGAAGAAAAAGAAAGAAAAAAGGAAAAGAAAAAGGAAATTGGTAAGTTAGGAAAAGAAAAGGAGTGGAGAAGGGAAAAGAAACAAAAGAAAAGAAAGAGAAAATAACAATATTATTTTATTAATTTAACTTTTGACTAATTCAGAAAAATCCCCAATAATTCTCTACAATAGAAAATATTAGCCTGAGTGACTCTGTGAATTCAAATTCAAGAAAATTCAACCCGTTTGTAAATTAAAAATTCTGAAATCGATTAGTGATACCGGTCCACACTGAATTTAGGAGTTTTTGCAAAATAATTTAGAAAATTTTAAAAAATCTTGAAAGATCCACAATATTGAAAATTAATAACTGAAACTGAAATAAGTCCAACTTAACTATCAGGAACGTCAAATCAAGAATTTATATTGTAAAAAGTAAAGGGATAGGGTCCGATACAGAATAATAATAAAAAATAAATATGGGAGAAATTAGAAAATTGTAAGTCATTAAGAGGGGCGTGAATAGGTGACAAGCTAATCTAATACAACAGTAATGCGGAATTAAAACTAATTATTCAAACTATAAACTATTAAGCAAACATACAACGTATAACCAAAGAGTGTAGCCGAATTCCCGATGAAGGGCTCTGGACTATCTCCTCAAGATTCCTCTAGCTTAAAAGTTGAGTGCCACTATGGCTCTCTTGGTTGAATACTAGTGTGAGCAAACAATCCCAAGCAAATATATAAGTGAAGTACAAGGGAATATCAAGCATGTAAAAGATATAAACAATAATAGCATGCAAGATATAAAACACAAGTGAGAGAGAGATAAGCAATCGCAAACATGGGAGAATTGTTTCGAGGTTCGAGCACACTTGTTCTACGTCCCCGCCTTCAATACTATGAAGGATTTTCACAAGAATAAATCCCGCAAGATCACTCGGTGCCGCAACACCTACAACGAGCTCCCTCAAGAATTCTTAGACCCGCAAGTCCCTCACTTGTTCCCGCAAGAACAATACACCACAGGAACCCGCAAGTTCCCCGAGACCGCAACCTCTAACTCCTCAATACAAAGTAGAATACTTTCTGATCACTTCTTGATCTCAAACAAACACTCTCACAACAAGGATCCTATAAGATAGATATGGCTAAGAAAAGCTCAAGCTTGTGTGAGAAAACTAGATAGATTAGAAATGAAAAACTCAAGAAAAGGTTTTTAAAAACTCAAGAGAATCACTCTTGATAAACTCTCTTTTGATATGACAATGAAGCTCTAAAAACTTATTGAAAAACTCTATTGAAGATGGGAAAATAGGCTCATGAAAAACTTGTTTAAAACTCACCCAAAAATCTCATATTTATAGGCCAAGAAAAACTAGCCGTTATGGTTCAAAAAACAGCCAGAAATGACCTGTTGTTGACTGCCCGGTCGACTGACCAACGGTCAAATTTCTGACCGTTGAAGTCTGGCGGTCGATCGACCACAGACCCAAACTATGCAATAGGTCATTTTTTAGCACAGTTGTAAGGCCTAAACGTCGGAATTTGGAAATAAGTATATAGGATGAATTTGTAGATCTTGACGTCATCTTTTTAAAGCAATTTAAATCAAATCAATATCATTTTGGAGTAGAAAGTTATCAACAGAACGGTCGGCCGCCCGGTCGACCGAGAAAACCCGAGAGCTCTACAAACTCAGTTGGTCGACCGGTTGGTCAGCCGATCTCTAATGCGGTCGACTAGTCGGTCGACTGAGCTCAAGTCACATGGGGCTTGTGCACGTCATGTGCACGTCGGCCGACCGCTCGGTCGACAGGCTCAGCCTGCGGTCGACGGCAAGCAGCCCAAAAACAGTTTTAACAACTTTTTAAAATACATCTTAAATTTTATAAAATCTCCATTAAATCTACAAAAATATATTCATTGAAATACTTTGAAGTACAAATATGTGTGATCAAAAATCAACACATATTACAAACATGTGAACTATTTTTTAGGCATAGAATTTAAAGCTTAAAATTAAAACCGTATTTTTTGAAAACCAAACTTTTGTGTGTGTATAAGCTTGAGCATTCCACAACTAATCTATCTTTTACATTTTATCTAAAAATAAAATCTTAACACTTACAAATATGACACAAGTCTTGAAAATCTTCTCTTGAAAAACTTCTTCTCCATCTTGACTTGGTCCAAACTTAATCCATGAGCTAGACTCCTCTTTGAGTACTTGATGCGATCTTGAAGCGCGAGCTCTTGAATCAACACGTGCTAGCTACAAAACTTGACTTTGAATCTTTTGTTAAAGTTAAACACCGACTAAGATCTTGACATATATCTGAGACTTAGAAAATAAAAGATCATTAGTACAATAACTACATGAGTTAATCATCATCAAAAATAGTGTGATGGGCTTTGGGCCAACGATTGATCGGGGGAAAATCGCGCACAAAAAGTGTAGGTTTTGAAATCAAAATTAAAGGTGTGCTTTGGCTTTCTCGATACTTCGGTTATAGCATAGAGGCTAAACGGGTCGAATCCATAGGGACGGGAAGCGATAGAAGTTTTATCGGTATGTTCACGTGTGTGTTAAAGTTTCTTCAATATTTGAAAGAATCAAAAAGAAAAGAAAACAAAAAGTGAAAAGAGAAGAGTAGGGTGAAAAAAAGAAGTGGGAAACAAAGAAAAGATTGTTTTTGTGATTTTTGTTTGTATATCTAAAACAAAGTAAAAAAGAAAAAGAAAACCTATGGCTACTAACTACTAATGGTTCCACTAATTATGCTAACCTCTTAGTGATAGTTGCCTTACATGTATCCTTGGCCATCACTAGTCCTTGGTACAAGAACGTTTCAAAGCATGACCCATAAGATAACTTTCACATCAAAACTCAACAAAACAAGTGCAAGTTACACTTAAACCATCAAAGCTAAACACGAGCAAGCATGGAGTAAAACAATATTAGCTTGTTAGAGAGTTAGGATGTTAGAGTGTTAGAATCCATCATCATGAGCCATCAATGGTTCTTGCAAGAGAAAGGCCAAGTAGAGGCTATTAGATTCATGTGGATTATCAAGTAACAAGTTAGCAAGTTAGTGGTTAGTAGTTAGTTTCCATGAGAGAAAATTAGCTAAACAAGTAAAAGGGGTTAGAGAAAAGAAAACAAGGAGAGATAAAGAGAGAACCTTTCATAGATTGTCACCTTCCATTACAAGCACTCTTTCTTTCCGCCCATGTACTACTCTCTCTCCTATTATAAGATTTACAAGAAATGAAAAATACAAATGAGGAAGAAGAAGAACAACTAACCTAGACTACCCTAAACTATAACATAGAGAAGAAAACCCTAAAATCTATCCTAAAAATTCCTCAAAACTCCTCCTTTTTTCAGCTCTGGAAATCCCAGGTTATTTATAGGCGAAACGGGGCACCAGGGAGCATGTATGGAGCCGCGTGTCAAATCACGACGCGTGGCTCCACGCAATTACCGCAGAAACACAGTAGTTGCCGCGTTTTCGTGGTAATTCTAGGGCGGCACCGCGGCGTCGCCTGCTGCGCCCCCCTCGCTTGTCCCCCTGTCGGCTGTACTTCCTGAAATCTAGATTTGGACCTCCGGTTATAAAACAACCTTCTAAAGTCAATGGTTATTCTTATAGGCTTTTAATCACCAATTAAATGGAATTTTTTGGGCTTCTTCATTCATGCCATGGACCTAGAAACATGCAAGAGAGGTATTATTAATAGGATTTAATATTAAATAAATATGAAGATGTGCTATGAAATATGCAAATTTAGAAACTATTCACACCCCCACACTTATCTTTTGCTCGTCCTGAGCAAAACAAAAAAACTAACTAAGAAGATTATTACACCACTTTCGCAGGTGACGCGATTGCACGAGCGTGTTCAATAAGCTGTTAAACCTCTAAGTTTCCCCTAAAGGAGGAGTTTTGTCTCCTGAGAGTTTTCAGCGGATTACACCCACAAAATCCATAAAGAAAGAAATCAAATGTTAGTATTTTGAAAACACATTTTAAAATAGAGAAAAATGTTAAAATATTTTTACGAAAATTTAAGTGATCCAAGGTCATAGGTTAACCAGAAATTATTCTTCCTTAAACTAAGTTTAAAAGCAAAATTTTTTTATAACTTAAATGTAAGAATTTAAAATTTAATCGATTCTTTGATCTTTCATAAAACTCTTAGAAAATATGCATTTCGTGAATTGTGAAGATTTTTGGGATATTGACTCAAACTTTGAAGCCATTGATTTGTGTATATTTATTTTTTCTTCCCTTAATTTTCTTAGTCTTTTTTATTTACCAGGGTAGTGCGTATTTAGCCGGTGACTCCCAAACTAGATAGTTTTAGGGCACCAGATGAGAAAACATCACTCGGACTTAAGGACTTGAGTAAACAAGGCCACAAAACTAAAGGGGATTATTTTATTTTTGTCTATCATTTTAGGCGTGAATAATTATGCTTCCTGAGGCATAATTACCCAACTTTAATAACTGATTTTATTATCATCATTTTTTTATATTTTTTATGGCATTTTCAGTCTTTGTTTCAATCCCAAAAGAATTGTGTGAAGTGCATATATCTAAGGCAAAAAATTCAAAATCAAATTATCTTTCCAATCTTACTTTCTTATCCTAAAATTTAAACAAAATCTGTTATTTTGACTCGGTTTAAAAATTCATAATTTTAGGTCTTCCTAATTCCTAAGATAATCTTAATTTTCTTAAAAATAAATCAAAACTATTTCTCTTATTTCAAAAAGTTTTGTAAAAAGAAAAGAAAAGAGTTTTTATAAAAAAGAAAATTTTAAAAAGTTTCTAAAAAGAAGTGTAAAAGAAAGAAAATATAAAACTAACTATGTTAATAAATCCTCCCTCACACTTATCTCATGCATTATCCTCAATGCATCGTGAATGTGTATATACATAAAATAAATGGAAATGGAAGGAAAATTACCTCATGTTGGTGGCTCCGATGGTGGTCTGATTGGGCCAAGCGTTGCTACCCAATCAAGATATTGTGGTGGCTCACGGAATCCACCTTTATTGACCTCTTTTTTATTAACATATTTACAATCCCCAATTTTAATAGGATCATGCAAGATCCTATCATGAAAATTATTCCCTTTACATGACCAATCTTGGAAGATCATCACCGAGTCATTATGGTCAACACCTTAGTCCAACAACAGAATGTGGTTTTATGGAATGGATGATTTGGGTTTTGAAATGAAATGTTCGGAAACCAATACTAACTTGGGAAAATTAACTTTGGGTTCGAGAGTCGGTTTAGGTTCAAGAGTTGAGTCCAAATCAAAGAGTTTAATTTCACATTCTGTTCCCATCAATGAAATGTGACTATCCAAAATAAATGGTTCAATTTTAAAATCCATGGATATAGCAATCAATGTTGGCTCGAGCAATGGGTCCAACTTGGGTAAGGATGCCGGAGTCAACGTAGATTCAAAGATTGGAATTGAATCACAGAGTTGAGGGTCGGGTTCACATTCATATTCAAGTCCAATTTCATTGAAATGAAAACTTGCCAATTTGTCAATGGGTTGATATTGATCAAGTTCAAGATTGTGGTGAAATTGAATCTTGGTCAAAGTCTTCAAGATTCCATGATTCTTGGTTTTCATCAATATGATTAGAAGTGTTAGGAATAGTCAAAGATTGGGTAGGGAGAGTTTTCTTATTCCTACACATGTTTTCCAGTCGACTAAATCTAGCTTCTATCATATTGTAAGGATCGCTTTGGAATTGAATCATGGATTTCGTACTCTTTTCGAAGTCGGTATGTTCTTCTTGTTGTGGGACTTGAAAATGGAGTAAGGATCTTGGATTTAAAAACTTTAATAGGATTTTAGTCTTCTAGATTTTGAATTCATCGATCGAGTTCCTCCAAGGCTTCCATCCTCTTTTCCCAGTCAATTGGTTCTTCTAATGGTTGTTCGGAAGAAGGAGTATATGAAGCTGGTTCTTGGTAAGCTGGTTGACCATATGACTCAGGAGAGTTGCATCCCCACTGACTCTGTGAAGAGTGGTAATAATTATTCCAGTCTTCTTCATAATATTGGGACTGGGGCACATATTAAGTCGGATAATCCCAATTCGGCATATATAGTTGGTTCATGTTGTACATAGCTGGGTCAGAGTTATCCAAGTCAAATGAGGTCGGGGTGAAATATGGATTCATATTAGGATTGAACAAATTGTTGTTGTTAAAATCTATTTCATAATTTACAAAAAACAAATAAACAAACAAACAAATAAAGAAAAAGAAAAAGAAAACAAGCCTATGTTAGGGTTGACTTAAACCTAGACGACTCCTAACTGGTTAGACTGTCCACGGGGGTACATTGTCAGAATCTGACCACGAGTTAATCAGCCAGGTAGGGGCAAGATCAGTGGGGTTATCCGTGTCGGAGCAACGGGCCTAATTATACCAAATCACTGTTCTTCGAGGTTTCACCTCTCAATCCCCAACCTTCGACACTGATTTGACAAGAGTCAACTTCTAACAACTTACCCTTTAGGTCAATCTCCTAAATGAGTCTGAGACGTCCATAGGGGCCAACGTCTAGCAATTTTATTAAGGCTCGGGTTGTGTGAGTGGGGAGGTGATTTTTGGGTTAAGAGAGGGTAATGACTTCCCCACCTTATGTTGTATTGGGTTTTGCCCTTAAGTTCAATTTGTGCAAGTGTGCAATATAGATAAGAATGAACACACAAAGAGAGTAAATCATCCACGTATTTGTCCAAGTATATGCAATGTAATATGTACACCTCCGTCAAGATCACAACAACACAAGAATAAAATACAGTATATTGGAATTGAAAATTGACACGTGCCTAGATGCAAATGTCTAAACCGTTTTAAAGCATCCAATTTGTGTATTTTAGTTCTTAAATTATTAGAGTGCACAGGTAACAGAAACTAGTAACAGAATATAATAATATACAAGAATTTACCCAACCACACAAAAGCAAGTGTGGACTTCTGCAATGCTAAAGAATTAGACCTGCATACCAAAAACAAAGAAGAAAGTTAACAAAAATGTGAAATCAAACCGTTCCCATTCCCGGCAACAGCACCAGAATTTGATCGGTGGAAAATCGCGCACAAAAAGTGTATGTTTTGAAGCCAATATTTAAAGTGTGATTTGGCTTCCTCGATATTTCCGTTATAGCATAAAGGCTAAACGGGTCAAATCCACAGGGACGGGAAGCGATGGAAGCTTTACCGGTATGTTCACGTGCGTGTTAAAGTTTCTTCAATGTTTGAAAGAATCAAAAAGAAAACAAAACAAAAAGTGAAAAGAGAAGAGTACAGTGAAAACAAAGAAGTGAGAAACATAGAAAAGATTGTTTTGTGATTTTTGTTTGTATATCTAAAACAAAGTAAAAAGATAACGAAATCCCATGGCTACTAACTACTAATGGCTCCACTAACTATACTAACCTCTTAGTGATAGTTGCCTCACATGTATCTTTGGCCATCACTAGTCCTTGATTCAAGAGCGTTTCAAAGCATGACCCATAAGATAACTTTCACATTCAAACTCAACAAACAGGTGCAAGCTACACTTAAACCATCAAAACTAAATAAGAGCAAGCATGGAGTAAAGTAATGTTAACTTGTTAGAGAATTAGGTTGTTAAAGTGTTAGAATCCATCATCATGAGCCATCAATGGCTCTTGCAAGAGAAAGGCCAAGTGGAGGCTATTAGATTCATGTGGATTATCGAGTAAAAAGTTGGCAAGTTAGTGGTTAGTAGTTAGTTGCCATGAGAGAAAATTAGCTAAACATGTAAAAGGAGTTAGAGAAAAGAAAACAAAGAGAGATAAAGAGAGAACCTTTCATAAATTGTCACCTTCCATTACAAGCACTCTTTCTTTCCGCCCATGTACTACTCTCTCTCCTATAACAAGATCTAAAGGAAATGAAAAATACAAAGGAGGAAGAAGAAGAACAACTAACCTAGACTACTCTAAACTACAACATAGAGAAGAAAACCCTAAAATCTATCCTAAAAATTCCTCAAAACTCCTCCTTTTTTCAGCTCTGGAAATCCCAGGGTATTTATCGGCGAAACGGGGCCCCAAGAAGCATGTGCGGAGCCGCGCGTCAAATCACGGCGCGTGGCCCCACGTACGCGACAGTTGCCCCGTTTTCATGGCAATTCTAGGGCTGCGCGCCCCTCGCTTGTCCCCCTGTCGGCTGTACTTCCTGAAATTTGGATTTGGATCCCCCGTTTTGACAAAACCAACCTTCAAGATCAATGACTATTCTTGTAGGCTTTTAATCACCAATTAAATGAGATTTTTTGGTGCTTCTTCTTCATTTCATGTCATGGACCGAGAAACATGTAAGAGAGGTATTATTAACAGGATTTAATATTAAATAAATGTGAAGATGTGGTATGAAATATGCAATTTTAACAACAATCTCTCCCTTTTTGATGATGACAAAACTCATGGAGTTATATATGCATGGATTAAAGATAAGCTTCATAGAAGCTCCCCCTTAACTCATGCATAGCAATAAATAAATAGATATTCAATAAAGGCTCATAAACTAAACAAACATATATGCATAAATAACAAATATTTAACATGCATATAAACTCTAAATTCTTCTCCCTTTTTGTCAATTCATCAACAAAGAAGCGGAGATAAACAAGCAATAAAGATGCATATCGATATATATTCATGAAGAGGAGAGACGTTAAGTTAGCTCCCCTTGCATACATGCATTACATGGAGAAGGGATGACTAGACCCTAACCCATATAAAGCATAATATATAATGTATAAGCGGAGATATTAAGCTCTCCCTACACACGTATACTACATAAAGAAGAGAGGTCAAGCTCCTCAATATGTAAAATACACTCAACATGAATCCATATATAGAGGAGATGTTAAGCTCCCCTTGCATATAAGCAATACATATCAAACAAAATTTTTAAGAAAATTTTTGATAATACTTAAAACAAAACTTTGAAATTTCTTGAGTCAACAAAGCAAATTTTGATACCAATTGTAATTAATTATAAGTTTTTGATACCAATTGAAGGTAAAACATAAAATATATTTTGATACCAAATAAATACCAATTGAAATAAGTACAATCATAGCTTGAAAAGATACCAATTAACATTTAGAATTAAGTCAAGCTTAACATAAACATAATTTGTGCTTAAAAAAATATGTGGCATTGTAAAATAAGTACAATCTAAATCATATATATGTATGTATGAAAATGAAAATACCACTTAAAATTTGATGCATATATATATAGAAACTAAAATATGAGCATACAAAATGAATAGATCATGAAATTATGTATAATTCATAACTACCACCCTTTCATGGACATGATAAAAGATAATCATTAAGGTATACAAGGCATGGTCGCCCAACCATCCGCCCTTCAAAGGTAGAAGTTTTAAAAATAGGATTTGAAAATAGTTATAGATTGAAAACACTATCAAGTGAAGAATAAATAACTAGTTAAAAGTAGTTTTTGAAAAACTAGTTAAAGATTCTTCAAATATGAAACCAAATCATATATATCTCATGAAACATTTGTATTACACAAAAATTTATAATCAAGATTTATAAAGCTCATAAATGCTAATAAAAATATATAAGTAAACATAAGAGATGTGAGTGCACAAGAATCATATTAATAGCACATTCATGAAAATAAACAATAAATCTCAAAACAAAACTTAATATGAAAATATTTTTTTTCATAAACATGATATACATATAGTTATGCATGAATCATCAAAACTAAGACATACAATGTACAATCAAACAACAAATGATTACATAATAGAAATAGATCATGTATAGCATGTAACTCAAAAATTGTACATGTATAACACAAGTTTTAATAAAATTTGCATATCAACATGATATAGACATTTAAATCATACAAAACATGAATAAAGAATAGGCATGTAAGTCCATTGAAAAGTTTTTCAAAAATACATGCATAGCTAACAACAAAACAACTCAACATTAAGCACAAGACACATATGATTGAGTCTAGGTTACTACGTTAGCATATAAGACTTTAAATCATTTTAAAGAGGAAGAAATGGTTATCAAAACTGATGTAGCCAATTTATTTCTCCAAAATAAGAGGTGGTCCTCCCACCATGCTTCCTTGATAGCAATGCATCAAATGGGTTTGTCCTTAAGCTCTAAATATATCCACCATCAAGGCACCAATTTTCTCACGTCTTGTGAGAGCTCACACCTATATTAAACACAAGTAGTGAGAATTTGGTACCCATATCTTTTTAGATCCACGGGGGTTAGAAACAAATGGAACCCAATCATTATTATTAACAAATTTTAAAGAATTCATTCTATCAAAATAAAATTTTGCTAAATGGTCTTTGCGGCCACAATGTGCACATTTGTACACTCTAGCATGTATATTAGTGGTGTGAGTGTGAGCACAGCGTGCATATGTATATCGTGGGGTTTGTGCATGAACATGTGAAATTTATTTCTTGCGAAATATGAATTCAATATATTGTGTTTAAATGCACATTGGCTCAAAGTGGAGCCCAAAGAATCAATGTTCTTCTTCAAGATAGAAATATCGTTATTAATTTTGAAAGAAGAGACATGAGACACAAATTTTTTTTCTTTTTAGAAATAAAAATATTTTCTTTTTCTTTCAAAGTATTTTTCTTTTTTAAAGAGTTATTTTTCTTTAAGACAATCTCCTTATCTTTTTCAATTAAAATAACTTGATTTTTCAAAACTTCATTTTCTTTTGAAACAATTTCAAATTTATTTTTCAAAAAATCCTTTTCTTTTGAAACCAAATCATTTTTATTTTTCAAACTTTTGTTTTCCATTTTTAACGATTCATACTTTATAAGAAGTTGTTAACAAAATAAAGCAAGCTCATCATATGGCATGTCAACATCTTTATCAAGCTCGGATTTGAAATTTACCTCAAGGGGGTCCTCCCTTGGACCATGTAGCACATGTTGAAAGTATTACTTCCATCATCTGACTCACTTTTTTTTTTGTTTGGCGATTGTTCTCTAAGAGAGCAAATAATGTTCAATACTAGAAAAGCCGACTCAATGTTAGACACCCTAGATAAACAATCATCATTTAGGGTACTCTTTACAGCATGGATGGCTTTTGTATTAGCCTCAAGATGTCTGCCGTTAATAAAATATGAATTCATAATTGTGGCAAAATCGACATGAATCCCTAGGGCTTAAGATACATGGACATCTTAACTTTCTAAGTTTGGAGGTTAAAAATATAAAAAATGGGAGGTGTCATGAATTCCATGAGTGTGTGTAAACAAAAAATTATGATTAGCTAAGATAGGATCTTTAACTCAAGATTGTTAGACCCAAATCAAGAGCACCAAGCTCTGATACCAATTGTAATTCACCTAGAGGGGGGTGAATAGGTGACAAACTAATCTAATACAACACTAATGCGGAATTAAAACTAATTATTCAAACTAAAAACTATAAGCAAACATACAACGTATAACCAAAGAGTGTAGCCGAATTTCCGGTGAAGGGCTCTGGACTATCTCCTCAAGATTCCTCTAGATTAAGAGTTGAGGTGCCACTATGGCTCTCTTGGTTGAATACTAGTGTGACCAAACAATTTCAAGCAAATATATAAGTGAAGGACAAGGGAATATCAAGCATGTAAAAGATATAAACAATAATAGCATGCAAGATATAAAACACAAGTGAGAGAGAGATAAGCAATCGTAAACATGGGAGATTTGTTTCGAGGTTCGAGCACACTTACTCTACGTCCCCGCCTTCAACACTATGAAGAATTTTCACTAGAATCGACCCCACAAGATCACTCGGTGCCGCAACACCTACAACGAGCTCCTTCAAAAACTCTTGGACCCACAAGTTCCTCACTTGTTCCCGTAAGAACAATACACCACACGAACCCGCAAGTTCACCGAGGCCGCAACCTCCAACTCCTTCTCAATGCAAAGTAGAACACTTTGTGATCACTTCGTGATCACAAACAAACATTCTCAAAACAAGGATCCTATAAGATAGATATGGCTATGCAAAGCTCAAGCTTGTATGAGAAAACTAGATAGATTGGAAATGGAAAACTCAAGAAAAAGCTTTTGAAAATTCAAGAGAATCACTCTTGATAAACCCTCTTTTGATATAACAATGAAGCTCTAAAAACTTGTTGAAAAACTCTATCGAAGATGGGAAAATAAGCTCTTGAAAAACTTGTTTAAAACTCACCCAAAAACCCCATATTTATAGGCTAAAAAAACTAGCCGTTATGGTTCAAAAAAAAGGGTCTATGGGTTGACTGCCCGGTCGACCGACCACAGACCCAAATTGTGCAATAGGTCAACTTTGAGCACCATTTTGAGGTACAAAACCTCAGAATTTGAAAATAAGTATATAGGATGAATTTATAGATCTTTAAGTCGTCTTTCTAAAGAAACTTAAATCAAATCAATATCATTTTGGATTAGAAAGTTATCAATAAATTACAGAAAGGTATCAAACCAAAAACTGTAAACTATTTTCAAAACAAGAACAGACTTCAACCCAATATTTGGCATCTTTAACATTTGAATCAGAAAATGACTATTGAACAAGAAATGTAACCCTAAAAGTTATCTTTGAAATGAAATTTAAATTATATTAATTAAATATAAAAATAAAATGTTATGATCAGAAAACTATAAGGGTGTCGAGCAGATCAGCAGAATGGTCGGCCGCCCGGTCGACCGAGAAAATCCGAGAGCTCTACAAACTCAGTTGGTCGACCGGTTGGTCAGCCGATCTCTAATGCGGTCGACTGGTCGGTCGACTGAGCTCAAGTCACATGGGGCTTATGCACGTCGACCGACCGCTCGGTCGACCGGCTCAGCCTGCGGTCGACCGCAAGCAGCCCAAAAACAGTTTTAATAACTTTTTAAAATACATCTTAAATTCTATAAAATTTTCATAAAATTCACAAAAATATGTTCATTGAAATACTTTGAAGTACAAATATGTGTGATCAAAAATCAACATATATTACAAACATGTGAACTATTTTTGAGGCATAGAATTTAAAGCTTAAAACAAAAACCGTATTTTTCGAAAACCAAACTTTTTTTTTGTGTGTGTGTATAAGCTTGAGCATTCAACAACTAATCTATCATTTATATTTTATCTAAAAACAAAAACTTAACACTTACAAGCATGACACAAGTCTTGAAAATTTTCTCTCGAAAAACTTTTTCTCCATCTTGACTTGGTCCAAACTTGATCCATGAGCTAAACTCCTCTTTGAGAACTTGATGCGATCTTGAAGCGCGAGCTCTTAAATCAATACGTGCTAGCTTCAAAACTTGACTTTGAATCTTTTGTTGAAACTAAACATCGACTAAGATCTTGACATATATCTGAGACTTAGAAAACACAAAATCATTAGTACAATAACTACATGAGTTTATCATCATCAAAACTAGAGTGATGGGCTTTGGGCCAATAATCTCCCCCTTTTTGATGATGACAAAACTCATGGAGTTATATATGCATGGATTAAAGATAAACTTCATGGAAGCTCCTCCTTAACTCATGCATAGCAATAAATAATAAATATTCAATAAAGGCTCATAAACTAAACAAACATATTTGCATAAACAACAAATATTTAACATGCATATAAACTCTAAATTCTTCTCCCCCTTTTTGTCAATTCATCAATAAAGGGGTAAAGACAAACAGACAATAAAGATGTATATGCGATATACATTCATGAAGAGGAGAGATGTTAAGTTAGCTCCCCCTGCATACATGCATTATATGGAGAAGGGATGACTAGACCCTAACCCATATAAGCATAATATACAATGTATAAGCGGAGATGTTAAGTTCCCCCTACACACGTGTACCACATAAAGAAGAG
This sequence comes from Agave tequilana, assembly GCA_038442645.1. Classification (NCBI taxonomy): domain Eukaryota; kingdom Viridiplantae; phylum Streptophyta; class Magnoliopsida; order Asparagales; family Asparagaceae; genus Agave; species Agave tequilana. The sequence goes on along the minus strand of JAVJIF010006846.1, from coordinate 23,326 downwards.
AGGTCAAGCTCCTCCATATGTAAAATACACAACATGAATTCATATATAGAGGAGATGTTAAGCTTCCCTTGCATATAGGCAATACATATCAAACAAAATTTTTAAGAAAATTTTTAATAATTCTTAAAACAAAATTTTGAAATTTCTTGAGTCAACAAAGCAAATTTTGATACCAATTGTAAATTTTGATACCAATTGTAAATTTTGATACCAATTATAATTAATTGAAAGTTTTTGATACCAATTAAAGGTAAAAACATGAAATATATTTTGATATCAAATAAATATCAATTGAAATCAATGCATAAGCTTATAAAGATACCAATTAACATTTAGAATTAAGTCAAGCTTAGCATAAACATAATTTGTGCTTAAAAAAAATATGTGGCATTGTAAAATAAGCACAAGCTAAATCATATATATATATATATGTATGAAAATGAAAATACCACTTAAAATTTGATGCATACATATATAGAAATCAAAATATGGGTGTACAAAATGAATAGATCATGAAAATTATGTATAACTCATAACTACCACCCTTTCATGTACATGATAAAAGATAGTCATTAAGGCATACAAGGCATGATCGCCTAACCATCCGCCCTTCAAAGGTAGAAGTTTTCAAAAATAGGATTTGAAAATAGTTATAGATTGAAAACACTACCAAGTGAAGAATAAATAACTAGTTAAAAGAAGTTTTTAAAAAACTAGTTAAAGATCCTTCAAATATGAAACCAAATCATATATATCTCATGAAATATTTGTATTACACAAAAATTTATACTCAAGATTTATAAAACTCATAAATGCTCATGAAAACAAATATATGATTAAATATAAGAGATGTCAATGCACAAGAATCATGTTAATAGCACATTCATGAAAATAAACAATAAAGCTCAAAACAAAAACTTAATATGAAAATATTTTTTTCATAAACATGATATATCATATAGTTATGCATAAATCATCAAACTAGGACATACAATGTACAATCAAATAACAAATAAGTACATAATAGAAATAGATCATGTATAGCATGTAACTCAAAAATTGTACATGTATAACACAAGTTTTAACAAAATTTGCATATCAACATGATATAGACATTTAAATCATACAAAACATGAATAAAGAATAGACATGTAAGTCCATTGAAAAGTTTTTCAAAAATACATGCATAGCTAACAACCAAACAACTCAACATTATGCACAAGACACATATGACTGAGTCTAGGTTACTACACTAGCATATAAGACATTTAAAGGATTTTAAAGAGGAAGAAATGGCTATCAAAACTGATGTAGCTAATTTATTTCTCCAAAATAAGAGATGGTCCTCCCACCATGCTTCCTTAATAGCGATGCATCAAATGGGTTTGTCCTTAAGCTCCAAATGTATTCACCACCAAGGCACCAATTTTCTCACGTCATGTGAAAGCCGACACCTACATCAAACACAAATGTTGAAAATTTTGGTACCCATATCTTTTTTGGTCCACGGGTGTTAGAAACAAATGGAACCCAAACATTATTATTAGCAAATTTTAAAGAATTCATTCTATCAAAACAAAATTTTGCTAAATGGCCTTAGCGGCCGCAATGTGTGCATTTGTACACTCTAGCATGCATATGAGTGGTGTGAGTGTGAGCATGGTGTGCATATGTATGCCGCGGGATTTGTACATGAATATGTGGAATTTGTTTCTTGCGAAACATGGATTCCAATATATTATGTTTAAATGTACATTGGCTCAAAGTGGAGCCCAAACAATCAATGATCTTCTTCAAAATAGAAATATCATTATTCATTTTGGAAAAAGAGACATGAGGCACAAAATCTTTTTTCTTTTTAGAAATAAAAATATTTTCTTTTTCTTTCAAAATATTTTTCTTTTTCAAAGAGTTATTTCCCTTTAAGGCAATCTCCTTTTCTTTTTCAATTAAAATGACTTTGTTTTTCCAAACTTTATTTCTTTTGAAATAATTTCAAATTTATTTTTAAAAGAATCCTTTTCTTTTGAAACAAAATCATTTTTATTTTTCAAACTTTTGTTTTCTATTTTTAACGATTCATACTTTTTAAGAAGTTGACAAAATAAAGCAAGCTCATCATATGGCATGTCAACATCTTCATCAAGCTCAGATTCAGAATATACCTCAAGGGGGTCCTCCCGTTGGACCATGTAGCACATGTTAGAAGCATCACTTCCATCATCCGAGTCACTCTCTTTTCGTTTGGTGATTGTTCCCCAAGAGATCAAATAATGTTCCATACTAGAAAAGCCGACTCAATGTTTGACACCCTAAATAAACGATCATCATTTAGGGTACTCTTTATAGCATGTATGGCTTTTGTGTTAGCCTCAAGATGTTTGCCATTAATAAAATATGAATTCTTAATGGTGACAAAATAGACATGAATCCCTAGGGCTTTAAGATACATGGACATCTTAACTTTCCAAGTTTGAAGGTTAAGAGTGTCAAACATGGGAGTTGTCATAAATTCCAAGGATGTGTGTAAACAAAATATTGTTATTAGCTAAGATAAGATCTTTAACTCAAAGTTGTTAGACCCAAATCAAGAGCACCAAACTCTGGTACCAATTGTAAGTCACCTAGAGGGGGTGAATAGGTGACAAGCTAATCTAATACAATACTAATGCGAAATTAAAACTAATTATTCAAAATAAAAACTATTAAGCAAACATAAAACGTATAACCAAAGAGTGTAGCCGAATTTTCGGTGAAGCGCTCTGGACTATCTCCTCAAGATTCCTCTAGATTAAGAGTTGAGGTGCCACTATGACTCTCTTGGTTGAATACTAGTGTGAGCAAACAATCCCAAGAAAATATATAAGTGAAACACAAGAGAATATCAAGCATGTAAAAGATATAAACTATAATAGCATGCAAGATATAAAACACAAGTGAGAGAGAGAGATAAGCACTCGCAAACACGGAAGATTTGTTTCGAGATTCGAGCACACTTGCTCTACATCTCCGCCTTCAACACTATGAAGGCTTTCCACTAGAATCGATCCCGCAAGATCACTCGGTGCCGTAACACCTACAACGAGCTGCCTCAAGAACTCTTGGACCCGCAAGTCCCTCACTTGTTCCCACAAGAACAATACACCACACGAACTCGCAAGTTCGCCGAGGCCGCAACCTCTGACTCCTTCTCAATACAAAGTAGAATACTTTGTGATCATTTCTTGATCACAAACAAATATTCTCACAACAAGCATCCTATAAGATAGATATGACTATGAAAAGCTCAAGCTTGTGTGAGAAAACTAGATAGATTAGAAATGAAAAACTAAAGGAAAAGCTTTTAATAACTCAAGAGAATCACTATTAATAAACTCTCTTTTGATATGACAATGAAGCTCTAAAAACTCGTTGGAAAAACTCTATTGAAGATGACAAAATAAGCTCTTAAAAAACTTGTTTAAAACTCACCCAAAAACACCATGTTTATAGGCCAAGAAAAACCAGCCGTTTATGGTTCAAAAAATAGCCAAAAATGGCATGTCGGTCGACTGCCCGATCGACCGACCAACGGTCAAATTTTTGACTATTGGAGTCTGGTGGTCGACCGGGCGGTGGACCGACCACAGACCCAAAATGTACATTAGGTCAATTTTGAGCACCGTTTTGAGGCCTAAAATGTCAGAATTTGGAAAAAAAAGTCTATAGTTTGCATTTGTAGATCTTAAAGTCTTCTTTCTAAAAAAACTTAAATCAAATCAATAACATTTTGGATTAGAAAGTTATCAACAAATTGCGGATAGGTATCAAACCAGAAACTGTAAACTATTTTCAAAACAAGAACAGACTTCAACCCAATATTTGACATCTTTAACATTTGAATCAGAAAATGACTATTGAATAAGAAATATAGTCCTGAAAGTTATCTTTGAAATACAATTTAAATTATATTGATTGAATATAAGAATAAAATGTTATGATAAAAAACTATAAGGGTGTTGAACAGATCAGCCGAATGAACAGCCGCCCGGTCGACCGAGAAAACCCGAGAGCTCTACAAACTCAGTCGGTCGACCGGTCGGTCAGCCGATCTCTAATGCGGTCGACCGGTCGGTCGACCGAGCTCAAGTCACATGGGCTTGTGTACGTCTTATGCACGTCGGTCGACCGCAAGCAGCCCAAAAACAGTTTTAACAACTTTTTAAAATACATCTTAAATTCTATAAAATCTCCATAAAATTCACAAAAATAAGTTCATTGAAATACTTTGAAGTACAAATATGTGTGATCAAAAATCAACACATATTAGAAACATGTAAACTATTTTTTAGGTATAGAATTTAAAGCTTAAAACAAAAACCGTATTTTTTAAAAATCAAACTTTTGTGTGTGTGTAAGCTTGAGCATTCCACAGCTAATTTATCCTTTACATTTTATCTAAAAATAAAATCCTAACACTTACAAATATGACACAAGTCTTGAAAATCTTCTCTTGAAAAACTTTTTCTCCATCTTGACTAGGTCCAAACTTGATCCATGAGCTAGACTCCTCTTTGAGTACTTGATGTGATCATGAAGTGCGAGCTCTTGAATCAATATATCAAAAATCATGTATTTTTAATATTTTTACCCATCTATCAAGTGGTGCAAAATGGACAGCTGAAATAGCATATTGCTTAGATCTACATCTTTAAACATACAAATTATCAATCCGGCCATTTTATCATGATCTAAAACTAAAAATCCTCACACACCATTTTTGTTAGATTTCAAATATTCTACGCTGTTAAACTAACTAACTCATTATTTAGGCCGTCCTTTTTTCCCTACTTGATGCATGGGCAAAAAGTATTTAAAATACTTGATTTTTTGTTTATAAATACTTGAAATAATATATGTCAACTTCAATGGAGTGGATATTGTACTCGGATGACGTGTGGTTGTATTTGAGTGGGAAGGATTCGGCCTCGAATCCTTCCAGAATGACACAACTATATATCTCTCTCTCTCTATATAAATCCATTGAAATCCATCCGTGTATCTGAGTCCTCTTAGCGTACCCCAACTAATCCCGTGGGGCCTATGTACCCTGCCCTGGAAAGTTTCCATACACGAGCCTGCGTAAATCGCGAGAATTAATTCTCTGAGGCAAATGCTCATCAAGGGATTCGATCTGGCAACCTGTTGGAGAGCAAACCCATGATCTAACCAGTCAAGCACCCCTAAGGACACACACATATTTAGAGAGTGAGAGAGATAGACTAAGATCCTTTAGGAAAGATTCGGGCACGAATCCCTCCCACTCAAATACAAACCTACAACATCCAAATATAAGATTCACTCTATTGAAGTTGATCTAAATTATTTAAAGTAGTTATAAATAAAAAAAATTTAAGTGTTTTAAATACTTATTGCCCATGCATTCAATGGTCAAGGAGCTTTTATCGGGTGGGTGTATTCTGTGCATACCCGAAATCACGGTCTTAAATGGCTGCTGAGACCAGAGCCCTCCACTAAGAGGGAGCAGAAAATGGGAAACGACAGCTCAATAAGCTATATACAGTCAATATCCAGCACTATCATTCCCTGCAGTGGGATAAATATGGCTCCATGATATCTACCCGACAACACCTAGTCAAGATTCATCAATCTCACTTATTCGAAATAATCAATCATCAGCCTTGGACACGAGTATAGAACTCTTGCGTGAGTCCGAGCGACAATCTCAAAACATGTTGGACTCACAATCTTCATAATTTTTTCAAAACCAAGATTCTTACACTCCCTTTCTAGGACAATCACTTGAGGAAAATCTGAGCTAGAAAAGAGTATAGAAATCTTGCATAAATCTGCACAACAATTTCAAAAATCTTCTACCCAGTCTATCGATAGGTTAGAAGCACAACTGAGTCAATTGGTCAACATTTATTAGAATGAGAAAACTCTCTTTTATCAACCTTTGACCAATTCAGATATCAGTAACTCTATCGATTTAGACCAAAAATCATGTTGTTTTGGAAACCAAGATTCAATTTCAGCACACCCATTTGAACTTGACCAACATCAAAATTTTGAGAACCATATTGACACTTTTGCTAGTTATTTATTTTCTGAAATTGAATTTGAGCATGAATGTGATCTTGAAAATTAAATTGATAATTCAATTCCACTTCTTGATTTAATGTTGACTCTGGCATCTTTACCTCACTTCAGACATTTTCCCAAGTCAGCTTTGGATCCTGTGCCCATACATCGTGAAATTGAATCACCCATCTTTCAAGATTCGCATCTGAAACTTGACCAATACATAACTTCTGATAGTCACATCGATAAATTGGCAAGTTTTCCTTTCAAAGAAATTAAACTCAGGCAAGAATGTGACTTCGATCCTCAAATTTATGATCCAGTTCAAATTTCTGAATCAATATTGACTCCTGTTTTGTTACCCAACTTGAACAACATTCTAAAGTCAGTTTTGATTCCCATACTTGTCATTCTTGAACTTGAATCACCAATCTTATAAAGTCACATTCTGTTGTGGGAAAATGACTGTGGACTAGAGTTTCAACTTCTTGATTTGGACCCACTTCCTGAACAAATCTCTACTCTTCAACCCTTACTTGATTTCAATCACTTTTCTGAGTCGGTGCTAGGTCTTGTACTTCCTGAGCCCAGATCAGTCATTCCATCATTTTACACTCCATTTTGGGATAAAAGTATTGAAAATAATGACTCTGAAATTATTGTAAAAATTGAAAATTCGATGGGGTAAAATTCTTAAATTCATAATAAAAATCATTCATATATACTTCATAATAATAGGTTATATTAGAGGGGTCTCTGATGAGTTCCTCCGAACTCCATGCAAATTGGATTGGGTCGCATTTCGTGGACCAATCAGACCACCATCGGAACCACCACCTTGAGGTGATTTTTTCTTTCCGCTCTATTTTTTTCATGCATACATACATTCATGATGCATTGAGGACAATGCATGCGGTAAGTGTAGGGGAGGATCCACTAACGTAGAGTTTTTAGAGTTTCTTTCTTTTTCACTTCTTTTAGGATATTCTTAGAATTTTTTCTTTTTGTATAGGAATTTTCTCTTCTTTAAAAACTTTTTGGAACAAGAGACAAATTTTTGATCTATTTTTAAGAAAATTAAGATGATCCTAGATATTAAGGAAGCCTTAATTATGAAATCTTAAAACTAGTTGAAATAATGAATCTTTTTTAAAAATATGCTAAGTAAAAGAGATTAGGGAGATAATTTTATCTTGAATTTTTTTGCCTTAGATACTATGCACTTCACACTTCCACATTTTGGGATGTAAACAAAGGCCTAAAATGCCATAAAGAAAAAATAAATAAAATATGTGTGTGTGTGTGTGTGTGTGGTATATATGAAGAAAAAAATCTCTTATTAAGCTGGATAACTATGCCTCAAGAAGCATAATTATTCACGCCTAACGGCGGTCAAAAGAAATAAATAATCCCTCTAAGTTTTATGGCCTTGTTTACTCGAGTCCTTAAGCCCAAAGGATATTTTCTTATCAAGTGCCCTAAGATTGTCTGGTCTAGGAGGTCATCGGCTAAAGGCTCACTACCAGGGTAAATGATTGGTCGCTAATGTTGCATATTTAATGTCACATTTCCATACTTATTTTAGAATAAAAGCCTGCATTATCCTAATTATTTGTTTAATTTATTTACAGGCCCAATCCTTAAGGAGATGAAGAGAAATGAGCCCAAAAGCCCACCAGAATTCTGAATTAAATCAGAATTAATTCGCACTCACAAAATCAGGGCAAAATCAAGAGGTTGAAACCGGTTGAGAAGAATCCTCTCAGAATCAATCGGTTAAAGCCAAGAATCCAAGGTCATTTCGTCAGAATCCGGAGCTCAAACGACAAAACCAACAAAGGATAAAGCCAGAAGAAACCCCCGGAGAGACCCACCAACAGGGTGTGGCCATCTGGCCATACCCTGGCCGTGGAAACGCGGCTTGGGCCGCGTTTCCGCGGCAATCTTGGGGAGTTAGGGGGAGCGTTTGCTCCCCCGACCTCCCCGGGATCCTGGTTGTTGGGTTTATGCCTATAAAAGGCCATTATCTGCGCTGAAAAATGGACGACAATGCAGAGTTAGGATTTTAGACTAGCTTTTCCATTTTGTAGTTTAGTTTTTACTTTTATGTAACTTGTAAGTAGCTTAGGTTAGATGATGATTCATGTAAGTAAGAGAGAGAGGCATATGTTGAGAGTGACACTGATGTACCCTCCTCCTTTCTTTCATTGTCTCAAGCAATAAAGGTAAACTTTTATTTATGTTCGTTTCTTTACTTTCCTTTTATTTTGTTTTGCTTTCCTCCTCCTCTTTCTACTTTACCTTGGTTGTGTTTGTTGAGTTTACAAGTGAAATCCAAAGCAAGTATAACTAAGCTACGTGAGAGCCAGCGATAGTTCATGAAGACGTTCTCCTCTTCCAAGATCCGCATCACTTCGTTCTTCCTAGGCTTGACGATATAATGTGCACGGGGACTGAGCTCGAGCTTATGATCTATGCGTTGAACGCCTCCGAAGCAAAGGTAGAACTTGCACAGGTTTCCAAGTAAGTCATCACCAAACTAGGTAAGTAATTCTTAACTTTCTTTCTTTTCTTTTATCGCTATAGTATAGATCGCCAACACGATTTCTTTCACCACTTCTTCCCAATCGTTTTCATTCTTTTTTCCAAATCATTTGTACATAGTCGCTTTTATGGTTTTCTGATTTTCCACCTTCTTCATCTCTCACTTTCTTCTTAACTTTAACTATAACTTTCTTTTCCATTTTTATAACTTTAAAAACAGAGAAGAACCTTCGCTTATTTTCATAACGATTTCAATAAAGAACCGTAAAGCTTCCATCGCAAACCCTCCTTGTGGATCACGACCCGCATAGCCACTTGCTATAGCGGAAGAATTGAGCACTTGCACATTTTTATTATTAGATCTGAAATTTCATATTTTTTGTGCAGGTTTTGCCTCAATCAAATTTTGGCGCCGTTACCGGGGAGGGTAAAACGGTTTTTATTGAAATCTGAAATTTTATTGCAAATTTTTTAGAATTAAACGAATTTTCTTCTCTGTTGCAGGTTACAGGGCAATCAAAGCAGGAAATTAATATTGCAGTGACATACAAGTGGTATTGGGCCTCTGCTCTAGAAAGCAGAGACCCATTGCCCTCTGAATTGCCGCGTTTCCACGGCAAAAGCCGTGGATCCGCGGCAATAAAGAGCTGACTACTAACAGGTTTTTGCAGGGCTGCTAGCTTTGCAAATTCTAGTTTGCTGCAATTATTTATTTCTTATATGTCATCACACAAGCCTGCTAATAATCAACAGTAAAACGTTTGTTGCAAAAGTTAAAAATTGATTAGACGTTTGCATTTTAGGCACGCGTTTTTTTCAATTCATTTACTTTAATGTTGAAGAGTGCTGGAGCAAGGTATGTTTGCATTGCATCTAGAATAGGACTATCTCTTGGTTGATTTATATCGCTTTGAGTGCATCTTATTTATCTTGTACACTTGCAAAAAAAACTGATCTTAAGGGCACCACCCAATAATAAGATAAGGTGGGGATTTAATCACCCTTCCGTAGCCCAAAAATCAGAATCCAAGCACTCACTAACCCAAGCCTAACTTAAAATGAGTAGACGTTGGCCCTAGGGACACTCGGACTCAATTAGGAGATTATCCTAAGGGGGAAAGGTGTTGGAACTTGACTCTTACCAAATCAGTGTCTAGGAAAGGGATTAAGGGCCGAAAGCCCGAAGATTGGTGGTTATTTAATTAAGGAACGTCTTTGACGGAAAATCACCCACCAATCTTGCCCTGACCTGGCTGATTAGCTTGTGGTCAAGGTCTACATTAAACCTCCCGTGGACAGTCTAATCAGTTAGGAGTCGTCTAGGTCATAGGTCTACCCTAACCTAGTTAGAATTTTTTTTTTTTATTTGTTTGCTTATTTGTTTGTTTTTGTTGTATTCTATTGTGTGATATGGACTATAATAATAATTTTTTCAACTACAATAATAATCCATATTACACACCGACTTTATTTTCAGATATTACCAACCCGGCATATCATAACTTTGACCAACCTAGTGTGCCGGATTGGTCTTATCCGAATCAATATGACCCATACCCCCCATCTAATAACTATAATTTCCATAATGATTTCAACTCTTCACCGAGTCAGTGGGGATTCACCTCCCCCGAGCATAATTTCCAACCACCTTGTCCTTCTTCTCCACCTGGTCCACAATATTTTCAAGAATCATACTTAGTTCCACCGTCCAAAATAGGAAACCATCAATCATGGAAATGAGTATGTGTGAGTCCAAACACAAATCCAAAAATCTGATGGACTCACAATTTCACTACCACTTCCAAGACAATTCTTCATCTTTTCATCAAAACAATGAACATATCACCTATGAAGAGATGCTTGAATCCACGACTCAGGCTCAAAATGCTCGTAATAGTGACATAGATATGATGGTCGAATCTCTACGTTCTCACCATTGGACCAGTTCTGATGTCACTACCAATTCTGTTGGAGCCGAAGAGTCAGATTGTTTTGGAAATCAAGATTCCATTTCAGAACAACCATGTGAACTGACCCAAACTCCAAATGATATTGATAGTTTGGCTAGTTTTCTTTTCCTGAAATAGAATTTGAAAATGATTATGATCCTGAACCCCAACTTAGTGATTCAATTTTATTTCCTGATTCGATTATGACTCCGGTATCTTCACCTGACTTCAATCTTTTCCCGGAGTCAACATTGGATCCTGTACCAATTCATAAAGAAATTGAATCACCCATCTTTGAGATACATGTTGAACTTGACCAACTGTACAATTTTGAAAATCCCATGGATAAATTGGCAAGTTCTCCATTTTTTGATATTGAACTCAATGAGATATATGACCTAGATTCTCACATCTGTGACCCAGTTCAACTTTCTGAATCAATCTTGACTCCCGTTTTGTTACCAAACTTGAGTAATATTTAGAGTCAGTTTTGATTCCTCCACCTATCATTCCTGAACTGGAATCACCCACATTAAGTCACATTCCATTGTTAGAAAATACATGTGGACTAGAGTTTCAACTTCTTGACTTGGACCCGCTTCTTGAACCAATTTCGACTCCTGAACCTTTACTTGACTTAAGTCACCTTCCCGAGTCGGTATTAGTTCCTGTACTTCCTGAGTCCAAGTCAAAACATTCTATCATTTCACAGTCATTTCTGGGACGAGGTGGTTGACAAATTTGACTCCGAAATTTGTTATGGAATTGGAAATTAGATGGGGTTAAATACTTAATAAAGATCCTTCATGGATACATCTTTTTAATGGGTTATATTAAAGATATTTTTGGTGGGTTCCTCCGAGACCCAAGAAAAGTTGATTGGGCCGCGTTTCGTGGACCAATCAGACCACCACCAGAACCACCACCTTAAGGTAACCTTTTCCTTCCCTTTCTTCTTTTTCATGCATCTATGCATTAATTCATACATTGAGGATAATGCATGAGATAGGTGTGGGGGAGGGTCTAACATAGCTTAGATTTTCTTTTTATTAAAAACTTTTTGAAAATAGAAACAATATTTTGACATATTTTTTGTAAGAAATTAAGTTAATTTTAAGGAATAGGAAAATCCAAATTAGGATTTCTTATACTTGGTCAAAATAAGATTATTTGTTTGATTTTTAGAGATAGGAAGATAATTTGTCAAAGTAATTTGGTCTTGATCTTTACTTTGATGAAATATGCACACTTCATACACTTACACACTTAGGGTTCAAAAACAAAGATTCTTATGCCTTATAAAAAATATAAATATAAACAAATCTAATTAATGATTAGCTAGGTGCTTTGGCCTAAGAAAGCCTTAGTATTTATGCAAAAGATAATTAGATGAGTTTGAAAAAAAAAACAAGTCTAATTATTGATTAGCTAGGTGCTTTGGCCTAAGCAAGCCTTAGTATTTATGCGAAAGATGATTAGACAAGTTTGAAAAGAAAAATGCTCTGATTAAGCTGGGTATTTGTGCCTAATAAAGCATAAGTATTCACGCCCTAAAAGAGGTTCATATAAAAATCCTTAGTTTGTGGCCTTGTTTGCTCGAGTCCTTAAGTCCTAGGGGTGTCTTCTCACCTGGTGCCCTAAGACCGTCTGGTTTGGGAGTCATCGATTAAAGGCTCGTTACATGGGCAGATTAGAAAGCCTAAACTAAGGAATAATACCACCAAAAATATATATATATATATATATATATATATATTATATATATATATATATATAAATAAATAAGGCATAAGAGTTAGAGTTAATGAACCCTTAGTCAAAATTTTCACAGTCACAAGGTGCATATGACTTAGGATAAAGTAATAGACTAGATGAGAAGTACAATTTGACTCCTTACTTTGATTGATAACAAATTTCTGAATAGAGACTAAGTTTAGGAATGAAAAATTCAGTTCTCCTATAACTTATAGATTGCTTACATCTTACAATCATATTTCAAATATTTTCTCTTTCAAAATGCTTTTCGAAAATACTAACTCTTTATTTCCTTTCTTTATGGATTTTGTGGGTGCAATCCGCTGAAAACCCTCACGAGACAAAACTCGTCCTCTAGGGGGAACCTAGAGGTTTAACGGCTTGTTGCACATGCTCAGTGCAATCGCGTGACCGGCGAAAGTGGTCTAATAATCCTTAGAATAATTAGCTGTTTTGCTCGAGGACGACAAAAGATAGGTATAGGGGTGTGATTGGTCGCTAATGTTGCATATTTAATGTCACATTTCCATACTTATTTTAGAATAAAATCCTGCATTGTCCTAATTATTTGTTTAATTTATTTGCAGGCCAATCCTTAAGGAGATGAAGAGAAATGAGCCCAAAAGCCCACCAGAATTCTGAATTAAATCAGAATTAATTCGCACTCACAAAATCAAGAGGTTGAAACTGGTTGAGAAGAATCCTCTCAGAATCAATCGGTTAAAGCAAGGATCCAAGGTCATTTCGTCAGAATCCGGAGCTCAAACGACAAAACCAACAAAGGATAAAGCCAGAAGAAACCCCCGGAGAGACCCACCAACAGGGTGTGGCCATCTGAGATGGCCACACCCTGGCCGCGGAAACGCGGCTTGGGCCGCGTTTCCGCGGCAATCTTGGGGAGTTAGGGGGAGCGTTTGCTCCCCCGACCTCCCCGGGATCCTGGTTGTTGGGTTTATGCCTATAAAAGGCCATTATCTGCGCTGAAAAATGGACGACAATGCAAAGTTAGGATTTTAGACTAGTTTTTCCATTTTGTAGTTTAGTTTTTACTTTTATGTAACTTGTAAGTAGCTTAGGTTAGATGATGATTCATGTAAGTAAGAGAGAGAGGCATATGTTGAGAGTGACACGATGTACCCTCCTCCTTTCTTTCATTGTCTCAAGCAATAAAGGTAAACTTTTATTTATGTTCGTTTCTTTACTTTCCTTTTATTTGTTTTGCTTTCCTCCTCCTCTTTCTACTTTACCTTGGTTGTGTTTGTTGAGTTTACAAGTGAAATCCAAAGCAAGTATAACTAAGCTACGTGAGAGCCAGCGATAGTTCATGAAGACGTTCTCCTCTTCCAAGATCCGCATCACTTCGTTCTCCTAGGCTTGACGATATAATGTGCACGGGGACTGAGCTCGAGCTTATGATCTATGCATTGAACGCCTCCGAAGCAAAGGTAGAACTTGCAAGTTTCCAAGTAAGTCATCACCAAACTAGGTAAGTAATTCTTAACTTTCTTTCTTTCTTTTATCGCTATAGTATAGATCGCCAACACGATTCTTTCACCACTTCTTCCCAATCGTTTCATTCTTTTTTCCAAATCATTTGTACATAGTCGCTTTTATGGTTTTCTGATTTTCCACCTTCTTCATCTCTCACTTTCTTCTTAACTTTAACTAGAACTTTCTTTTCCATTTTTATAACTTTAAAAACAGAGAAGAACCTTCACTTATTTTCATAACGATTTCAATAAAGAACCATAAAGCTTCCATCGCAAACCCTCCTTGTGGATCACGACCCGCATAGCCACTTGCTATAGCGGAAGAATTGAGCACTTGCACATTTTATTATTAGATCTGAAATTTCGTATTTTTTGTGCAGGTTTTGCCTCAATCAGTAAACTAGAAAGCCTAAGAAAACTAAGAAAGAAAAAGAAATATATATATATATATATATATATATATATATATATATATATATATATATATATATAATATATATATATATATATATATATATGGCTTGATGGTTAGAGTTGAATCCCAAAAATCTTCACTATCACAAAGTGCTTATTATCTAGGTTTTATGAAGGATAAAATATTCAATCCAATTTTGAATTCTTACCTTAAATGATGACAAGATCTTGCTTTTAGACTAAGTTTAAGGGAAATAATTTTTTGGCAGACTAATGATCTTAGATCGCTTATATTTTTGCAAAAATATTTCGAAAACTTGTCTCTCTTTCAAAATGCATTCTCAAAACACTAACTTTTATTTTCTTTCTTTATGAATTTTGTGGGTGAAATCTGCTGAAAATCCTCAGGAGATAAAACTCCTCCTCTAGGGTTAACAACTGGTTGCACACGCTCAGTGCAATCGCGTCACCTGCGAAAGTGGTGCAATAACATTCTTAGTTTAGTTTTTCTTTTCTTGTTTTGCTCGGAACGAGCAAAAGATAAATGTGGGGGTGTGATTATTCTATGATTCTGCATCATTATATTGCATTTTCCTACCGGTTTATGAATAAAAAACATCGCTTCTAAATCATGTTTTGGTCTAATTTGCAGATATTCAAGAGTTCAAGAGCAAAGTCGAAATAAGAGCCTAATTAACCCAATTTTGGGTAATTAAATCTCATTACTTAGAGCCCAAGCTAGAGAGCTTCTAGAAGATACATTGAATTTAGAAATTGGGCGCGAATTTAACGAAAATACGGATCCAAATATCCAAATCCGAGACCATAGAAAAGCTTCTCGAGACCAGACGAACCCACAGGCCAAAAACCAAGGACCTAAGTCCCCGGTATTGCCGCGGAATGTCGAGGAAATACAGAATTTTGGTGGGCCCACGCGTCGATCTTCAATGCGTGTGCCTGGTCTCGCCTTTCAGATCCTTCTTCTGCCTATAAATATGCATGTTTTGGACTAGAGATGAGGTTGAATAGCGAGAATTAGGGTTTCTCTCCTTTGGATTAGTTTTAGGTTTCTTCTTCTTTTCTTTTGTATTTTTCTTTATTTTTAGTTCATGTATTACGGCTGAGATAGATTTAGAGGAGAGAAAGAGGGATCGTATACTAGAGAGTGACAATCTATGTAAATGTGTCTCCTTTCTTCTCTATTGTAATTTCTCCATCTTCTACATGATGCTCAGCCAGTTCTTTTTATGGCAATCTAACTGCTAATCACTAACTAACTAACCACTTACTTGATAATCCACATGAATCTAATAGCATCTATAAGGTCTTGCTCTGGAAAGGGCCATTGATGGCTCATGATGATGTATTCTAACATTCTAACATTTGAACATCTAACCATTAATAAGCTAACTTGCAATGTCTTCTTTATTTCATGCTCACCTCTAATTGGTTTTGATGATCTAATAGTAGCTTGCACCTTATTGTGTGGAATGGATGTGTTTAGATGTGAAGAACCATCTTATGTACTATACTTTGTATTGTCTCTTGAAGCCAAGGACAAGTGATGGCAAGGATTTATGTCAAGCAACTATCACTAAGAGGTTAAGATGGTTAGTACAATTAGTAGTTGTAGCCATGAGTTTTCTTTCATATTTTCCTTCTTTTCTTTTTACTTCGTTTTATAAAACCCTTTTCAAAATTATTTTACAATTTTCTTATTCTTGTTTTCACTGTCTTCTTGTTCACCATTGTTTTCATCTCTTCACCACAAAATTCATCTCTTTTTTAAACACACTTTCTTAAATCACTTCACTTTTCATTCATTTCTGTTTCCTTCATTTCTATTTTCTTGTTTATTTTCCGATTCACAACCACTTCTCATTTGTTTCACATTGCCATTTTCGTCGCCTCTCCACCTATCACTTCTCGATTTCTTTTCTTTTTTTCTCATTCTTTAACAAAGAAGAACTTGTTAACAAACGACGTGAATAAGGACCGTGAATGCTTCTATCGCTCCTGTCCCTGTGGATTCGACCCATTGAGCCAATGTTATAACAGAAGTATCGAGAGAATATTAGCACACATATAGCTACACTGATTTCAAAATACACGTTCTCAAGTGCTAGTTTTGCCCTAATCAATTTGTTACTTAGTCAATTACAATAGCACTCTCTCTTCCCCACTCAATTTCTGAAAATAAAAACCTAGACTAAGTTTACAATACTGTAAGAGAAGAACAACTAGAGTAGCACAAGCAATTAGAATACTCTGCTCTTTATTTCTTTCTAACTCTCTCTCGGGTGAATTTACAGGGTATTTATAGGCTGCAGTGGTTTGGAGAGCACGAAACGAGGGGACACGTGTCCTTAATCCGTGGCAATCACATGATTACCGTGAAAACGCGGCAAAAGCCGCGTTTTCGTGGCTTGATTAAGCGCAGACACCTTGATCCAATTCCAGCTGTCTCTCTTCTAGAAGGGGAGCTTCGAGGAATATTCAATTCTTCACGCACTTGGGATAGCATTTGTCCAAGTTCATCCTCTTATTTTAGGACTAATCTACCCCTATCTAGAAGGATCTCTCTTGCTCCTTAAGAAAACTCTTTAATAATCTGAAAAATAGCTGGAAAATCAGAATTATGTTACAATCTTGCCCTTGACCTTTTAATTATCTGCAAAATACCCAAAAGAGATTTATTAGTAAAATAATTAACATAGTTGGTAGGAAATGTAATGATAATGATGCAAAATTGACTACTAATCAGGCCTTGCCACCACCATTGTCGTCGTGCCGTCATCTTTTGACAGTCTTTCTATAAGAATCAAGTTCAGATCCAAATCCAATTCGACCCGGATCTAATACCATCTCAGGTCGAGTAGCATCCGCGAGCTCCTAACTCGACTAAGATCTACAGTAGGAGATCTGACTATCACAACTAAAGTCCGACCCCTTACAGTGCTGACCTGCGACAGCACAGTTCTTCAAACCCGTTAATAGTTCAAAAGTCATTTCAAACCCGTTCAAGCCTGATTCGAGCCGTTTACAAAGTAATTTTCTTTCAGACACATCCAGTCCATGTTACCGCTGTTCCAAGACATCCGTACCTGATTTCAATTCTCAGTTATAAGTAATCCTCTGAAAAATCTTACAGAATTCTACGTTTGAGTGTGAACTTCTCACCCCCTAAGGTGAAATCTGACTTGAGCTAAATTTTTAATTGTTAAATTGTTTGAAAATATTATTGGACTGTAATAAATAGCTAGTGGTTTGTGTTTGCTTCTATAGTGGTTTGCATCATTGTTTGCTATTTTTCATCATGTTGGAATTGCATTTCTTTGCATTTAGAAATTGAGTCTTCTTAGGAGATTTTAATTTTTATTATTTAGTGCATGCATTTAGTTTCTTTGAGTTTAAGATTTTGCATCGACTCTACTTATTTGTTTGACTCTGCATTTGTGTCATAATTGGTGCATGTTTCTTAACGAAGTCGTAGAAGCCAATATGAATAATCAAGATAACAATTAGACTGATAGAAGACATGTTAGGTGATATGCTTAGGCAAATTAAGAATCTCATTTTAAGTCAGAGAGGATAGAATCAGAAACATAAAAGCACAAGATGCCCCTAGAGATTATGAATGTCATGATGGTTATAGGACTTGTTATGAGAATAACCGTGCATATGATTGGCGTGCTACTAAGAAAGAGAAAATAACGCATAAGCTAAGATTAGTATATCTAAAATTTGATGGTTATCCTGATCCTTATTTTTTATTGATTGGCTAGCTGATATGGAGTGCTACTGTGACTATTATGAGATTTCTTATAGTTGTAAGATTCGATTTGCTAGGATAAATTAGTAGACTAGAATTTATTAAATTTTGATAGAGATAGTACGTGAGAGACAATGCAAGAACCCTATAGAGTCATGAGAAGAGATGAAGGACAAGCTCAAGGAGAAGTACCTCTATGAGTTTTATAGAATCCATCTCCTGGATGAGTTACATGACCACCGTCAAGATATTATGTCTGATCTGGATTATATAGTTAGATTTGATGACTTAACCCTTCGTTGTGACACGAGAGAAAACCGTTACCAGACCATATCTAGATTTTGTTCAGGTTTGAAGTTTGACATGCGACATGATATACTCACTAGCTCCTATCATGTGGACTCCGTTGAAGAAGCTTTTCATTTAGCTTTAGAGTCAGAATTGTCTTTTAAGGGTATTCATTTTCAAATCCAGAGAGCAATATTCTAAGTGTGTGGGATATGGACACTATAATTATCAGTCTCTCGAAGAGTCGACATGTTAATATTGTGCCTAGTGATGATGTTGACAACTTGAGGGTTGTTAAGGATGTCTACGTTTCTTTTGAGATTACTGGTGTCGTTGAGAATACATTAGTTCATTCTGGTACCCCGATTCTGATGAGGTCCTTGTTTCTTTTGAGGTTACTAGTGATGCTATAGATGTGTTAGTGGAGTCTAGTATACTCACATTTGATGATATCTATGGTCATGAGGATGATCTAGTAATTCGGAGTATGTATTAGTAGAATCTAGTATGTCCGTATAGGTTGCTAAGTATTTACCTGCCACACCTATGATAGAGGACAAGATTGAGCATGAGACAGTTGCTACTAATGTCGTTACATCTAGTAAGCCATTAGAGTCCTTTCATGTTAATTGTCATATCCACACATATTGATCGCATGAGAAGATGAAACTAGTTTATCTTCTGAACTTGGATCATTTTCCTAAAGAAAGTTAGGAAAGGAAACAAAGGTTGAGTTTATTGTGATCACTCTTAGTGTTTCCTCTTCTAGTGAATGTTTGAAGTTCTTTTCTGAGTTTCTTCAGATTTCTGTCGATCCTAGTAATGCTATACTAATAGCGGTGTTTGATGTAGATCCTCTTAGGAAATACATATATCTCTTTTTCCTATCTTTAAGAGTTAGACCTAGTAAGTTTGATGCATTGCATGTACCTGTTATACATGATGAGATCTCGAGACAGATAGCAATTTGTAATGATGACTACAAATTTGTTACATATCCACACAGTATCTTGCATGAATTTGCAGTTAATAATAAAGTGATGATTGCGATTCACTTTGAGTGGGTCCCTCTAGGAACTGTGAGAAAGTTGCACAATGACATACATGTTCTTATGAAGTTTTAAGAAGGACTGCTTCCACTGCTCATGAGTTGGATATCTCATGAGATCCTGGTATTAGTCTGATTTTCAGTGAGAGGACTCGACTCTTTCTAATACAAATGCCTTTCTAGGTCTACATCAACTGTAGCTGATACGTCACAAAAGCTAGTTTCACCTCCACTATCTTGTTTCAAACTTGATGCACAAATATAAGTTCTATAACCACCACCATGGCCCCATTGAAATGCTTCGTGCGAGAAGATTATTTAGGTCGACCTAGACATGCTTGACGTTTGTTTTCACTATATTTATAGGAGATGAATGCTTCAAGCTGGGGAGGATGATGGGATATCGTTATCTCAGTTGCTTTTATTTTAGTTAGTTGTTTTGTATAGTTCATTTTTAGTTCACATTGGTTGTGGTGAGATTCCCTTCTTGATGTAGGCCTATATCAGGCTAAAACTATTATTGAAGTTTTCAGATGATATGATATTGAGTTTATCCAAAAAAAACACTTATTTAGGATGATAATTTTCTTAACATCCTAAATTTGTGAGTGAGTTGCAACAGTGGGTGAGAGATTCCCCTAGGTAAGAGGCCAAATCCCTTATTTTTTTTAAATTATTAATTGCACTAATTTGCTATTGTATTCCGCGTCACATAGCAATAGTATGGGAAATTATCAAACATGGTAAGCATAACAAGAAAAAAGATACCTTCTTAAATTTGACTTAGAGAAAGCATATGATCAGGTAGATTGGGGGTGTCTTTTGGAGATTCTCAGAGTCATTGGGTTTTGTAGCCGGTGGCATTTCTGGATTGAGGAGGGTTTAAAATGGCATCGATCCTTGCCGATAGAGAAGGAAATAGACAAATCTTAGGTAAGCATAGGCTCAGGCAGGGGGATCCACGGTCCCTTTTGTTGTTTGTGCCGGGTGGCGATGCCCTGAATCAAATGTTGGAAAGAAGTAAAAGGAAAAGACTTGTTAAAGGATATTGAAAATATATAAATATTATTAACAATCTCGAATACACTTTTCTCAAAAAAAAAAAAAAAAAAAAAAAAAAAAAAAGAAATCTCCAATACACAGAGGACACTCTACTGGCGTATTCTCAGTTATATCTACCACTTCCTTAACAATGGTGAGTTGAGTTCTTCAGTGGTCAAAGTCATTTGGCAAGCAAAGTCACTCCTGAAGCTACTGGCTTTCCTATGGCTGGCCAACAGAATAGTCATTCTCACAAGAGATGTTTGCATATGAGAAATTGTCCTGATGATTGTCCCCTATGTGACAATGACAAGAAACGGTCGATCACATTCTCCTACAAATGTCAGTGTTAACAAGGGTTTTAGACATATATTAGGCAGTGTCTCCATATTTTCTCTACTACCCCTAGCTGTATCTCCTCATGTTGGGATCACTGGTGATTGGACTGTATGTAGGGAGCTATATAATAGGAATTTCAACTAGAAGAAGTGTAGGTCAGTCACGGCTCACCCGTAGCGTTATTGCACATGCTCATCTCTGTTCTTTGCTGTGCACAGGGACTGCCAGGGATGCCACCATTAGGACTTTCACCATTGACTCTGATATGTCCATTACTGATGGAGGTGCATCGCCGCATCTAGAGAGAAGTGACTCAGGTTATACACTCCGTAGGTGATTCCCCCCTACATTTTAGATCTCTTATATGCAGTTGCGGTTGTATTATGATGTCGTTATTGGTCCCTTTTGGCCCATTCGCCCCTTTGTTTGCTTTGTTTCTCTTTTATGTATTTGACTTTGTTTCTATTTAAGACTATTTCCCCTCCTAGGGTTCTTTTGCCCACCATTTTGCTCGAAGAAAACAAGAAAAGATAATTTTTCTGACTTTTCCCTCAAGTTTAGAACGTGCAAAATGAAGCCTCTACCCCTAAATCTCAAATTGGCCCATTTCTGGCTCTTTCAGGCATCCAATCGAACACCTTGTGGGTCAATTTAATTCAGCACGGTGGCAGTAAATCCTTAAACTCTTAAACATAGAAAAAGTAACATATAAATGAACAATGAAGCCCACAAATATAATTTATACTTATTAAAAAAACAAAAATAAAAGATGCATTCCATCGATTTCGAACGGGGCGTGGTGCTGATGATGGTGATGAGTCATGAGGTGACCATAGAGTTTTAGTTTACTTATAACCGGCCTTTTGAAGAGTCAAACTTTTTGAAAAGAGACACTTTGCAATAAGCCCCTTTACATTTCATTAATTGCCTAAATATGTAAAAAAAATGCAGAAACACCCAAACAAGGGACTTCTTCTTACGTATCGGTCCAGACCAACTCTCAAAACATTACAGCTTGACACAGATCTGTTATTGATTTCAAAAATCTGAACACTTTGATTCTACATTGTAACAATGATTAGGTTTTCACTGTAGAGCTTCTGCACAACCACAAGGGGTTTCATTGCCACTATATGCTACAGTTCAGTACACTAAAATTTCGTTTTAATTTGTGTCAGAAGTGAGAAATGAGGGCATGAACAGAAACAAAAGAGTATATTGCTGGTATCCTACAGAGACAATAACAGGTTGTCGAAGGCTTTCACTGTCCATTTCTGTATCTCGATCATGAACCTGCACAAGGTCAATTCTGAGGCCCGAGAGTCCTGGTCATTGCGAAGTACATTGCCAGGCCTACAAAGGTATTATCTTGACAAGTGGAGACTCCGCTGTCTGTCTCTTCAGTCCTTGCCTGCAAACCATCATTAGAAGCTCTACCAGCAGCCTGTGATTGCTAGAATTTCTTAGCTGCCTCCTCAGCCTCGGGTTCAGCATCGTGATTAAGATCTCCATTAGGATCCTCCCATAACCTGCACCTTCTTCGGCTGCCTTGGCTCGGACAAGGACTCCATCAGCTTCGGGCATTTTGGGTTTATTTCCTTGACCGTTCTCTCGACCTTCTGAACCCTCTGCATTATGGTGTTGTTCTTCTCACAGAGATCAGCCATTTTCTCCTGTAGATAGGTATTCTGCTTCAAAAGAAAATCAATGCTCTCATTATGCTCTTTTTCTTTTGTCTTCCAAGCCTTGCTCATTGTTGACAATGAATGTCTCACATCTTCCTCTTCTATCAAACTGAGCACATCTGATTTCCCTCTCACTGCAGATTTCATTTCAGTGCAAAGAAAGATGAGTTCCCTGCTACTGGTTCTCCTAAATCAGTTCTCAACTCTGAGATATCAAGTCCAGCTTTTTCACGAGCTTCTGTCATTAGGTAAGAAATCACTTTTTCTGGCCATCAAATTCCTTACTTAAATCCCAAAAGATTTCAAGAAGCCTCTTTTTCTTTGCAGTTTCCTCAGATTCCAGTGTCTCTTTGCCAGAAGAATTATCCACTTTTCTGCAGATGTTTGTTGTTTCTCTTTTGATGGAAATTCCATCTTCTGTAGAGAGAATCAGTTTTCTCATTCCATCTCCTTGTTGAGAGCATTGACGTGTCTTATCATAATCATAATCTTTTGAAGCTTCGGATGCTTCCTCAAGAACTCCTTCCATGAGCTTCCTCTGTTGCAACTTTCTCAACAGTAATCATTCCCTTTTGGTAGAAAGAATCCGGTCACTCAGTACACTATCATCACCTTCTTCATGATTCTGTGGCCTCTTCTCAGTTTCCGCAGTTTGACCATCCATGACTGCATCATAACAAAGATTAATGTTCTATGATTACAAAATGATAAATGTTGCTCTTTGGCTCACAAAGCATTCAAAACCTTCACGAGGAGATTAACCAACATTAAAGAAAATGATTCAAGGAAACATTCTGCCCAATGTAAAACATCTTTTCAGTATCATGAAATTAACCACTCCTACAACTACAATGTATTGCCCCAGACAGCAAAGAAATACTTCAATTTGGCGCAAGATTTAAATGAAACCAAGATCA